>APFE030248366.1:144052-209127 GCA_000404065.3 Pinus taeda
AACATTCTTTTGAAGGAGAGGAGCATGTTGGGTCCTATAATACTAGTGATTACCCCATTACTATTGTAGTTGTACCCCTTATTAATATTGTTGTGCCCCTATTGTCCCCATATTGTTATTATTGTGCCCCATAGAATCCCTCTATTGTTATTTTTGTGGCTTTATATTATTATTGTTAGGTTAGCTCGGTTATATTGTGACTCTTTAGACTCCTATTTATAGAAATGAAGTTTTGTCATTTGAATAATCTAAGAATTGTTCATTTATGTAATGTAAAGGAGGTTGCCCTCTCGAAGAGGCTGAATTGTAAGGCGTTGGTCTATCTTTTCTATATTTTTCTTGAGTTGGTTTCATAACAGACAATGGGTCAAATCAAATTATATTTAGCGAAGGAAAAAGTAGAAAGAGTTGGTTCAAAGGTTATGTTAGCACCAAGGTTCGATGGAAGGATATGTCATCTTGTAGTGGAAACTAGAACAAGAAAAATCTCCGAAGAAACAAATATTTGTAGTCAATCAACAATAAGAAGAGATACGGAGGTTGAAATTGTGAAATCTCTGGCTAAACAATGGACACCAAAAAACATACATTTTTCATAAACAAGATAAGACCAAGAAAATAAGAAATAGGGCAAGAGTCCTATAAAGTGGAGAGAAAAAATCATCCTTTGAATAAATTAAATTAGAACCCTTTAGGAATTTCAACGCCATATACCACGATTATCATGACATGGATCAAGATTTGATGTGCTCTTTTATGCAATTTGTCCCATATGTGATCATGAAATCAACTAATAAATTAATGGTTAGTGATATCTCTGAATCTAATGTTTTGGATGCTATTTGTGGGATTCAATACTAATCAAGCTTTAGGCTCGGATGTTTTCCCCATATACTTCTTTGGAAATATTGTTATGCAACCAACTCACAAAATAGAAGAAAATATAGATCAACACCTTCAAAATCAGCCTCTTCGAGGGGGTAACCTCCTTTACATTACACAAATGAACAATTATTGAATGATACATATGAAAAAACCTCGTTAATATATATAGGAGTCTAACAGGTCACAATATAATCAAAGCAGACATAACAATAATAATATAAGGGCGCAACAATAACAATAGTGGGCTTACATGGGGCACAATAATAACAATATGGGGACAATAGGGAACAACAATAAAAATAAGGGCTACAATGACAATAGCAATGGGGGAATCACAAATATAATAGGGACCTAACATGTCCCTTTCCTTGAAAAAAGTGTTGTCCTCAACACTTGAGTATTTCTATATGCTTCTATGTAAAATTATCACCCTCCCATGTGGACTCTTCAGCGGGTAAGTTCTTCCACTTGATGAGATACTCCGAAATTGATCTATTTTGAAGCTCTCGAGTTCTTATTTTTGTGACTTCTTCAGGTTCCCATATGATTTTTGCTTCCTCCTCAACTGCTAGTAGTATTTCTTGAACTGGGAGTTTGTCACCTATAACCTTCTTTAAGCATGAAACATGGAAAACTCGGTGGACTTGGGAAGCTACAGGAAACTCCAATTTGTATGCCATAGTACCAATATTTTGCAACACCTTGTATGGACCATAATATTTTGCTGATAATTTATTATCCTTCTTAGCTTTCTTGAGGGACATTTGTTTATATGGTTGTAGCTGTATGAACACCCAGTCACCTACATCAAAAATTCTTTCGTTGTGATGTTGATCTGCATGTTGTTTCATTCTATTCTACGCCAAAGTGAGGTTATCCTTTAAGAGTTTGAGAACTTGTTGATGCTTGATATGATCTTCCACTACTTGAACCTTAGAATGTTCTCTTAAATATGATGGGATGGATGGTGGACGATATCCATAAAGTGCCATAAATGGGGTCATTTTTTCTATAGTATGGAAGGAATTGTTATACCACCATTCAGCCAGAGGCAACTGCTTGACCCATTGTGTATGTTTATCAAATACAAATCAATGAATATATCCTTCTGAACATTTGTTTACTATCTCATTTTCCTATAGGATTGGGGGTTATAAGATGACCTATAAGCTAACTGAGTAACAAGATAAGAAAATAATTCTGTTGAAAAAATTCCCATGAAAATGAGATCCTTGTCACTTGCAATAATCATCGAGTTTCCATGTAGATTTTGAATTGAATGCAGTAGAAACTGTATTGGCTTTAAATGGATGCGCTAGTGGACAAAAGTGTGCATACTTGGTAAGTCTATCAACTAGCACCATGATGACACTCTTTCCTTCAGACTTGGGTAAGCTTGTGACAAAATCCATTGAAACCTCCTCCCAACATTGGCTTGGAATGGATAAAGCTTGTAATAGACCTAGAGTATTAATTGTTTCAACTTTATTTTGTTGGAAAACCAAACATTCTACCACAAACTTTTGAATATTCGATTTAAGGCCATACCAAAAAATTTCCTTCTTAATCGTGTTGTAAGTTTTTAAAAATCTTGAGTACCCTCCTAAGGGAGAGGTGTGTGATTCCATAAGAATATTTTGTTTGAGTTCGAAATTCTTACATATGTACAAGAAACCTTTGTACCATAACGAATCATTTTTCCAACTAAGTGTATCATATGTACTGGGATCTTGTTGGAACATTGAATGAGCGCCCACACTTCTTCGTCATTCTTTCATTCAGCCCTTGCTTCGTTTATCCAGTCTTGTGGATAATAGAAATGGTGTAAAGAAATGCTTCCACATCCTCGTGCTTTTCAGAGAAAATTTTAAGCATGGAAATTTATATTAAAGTTTATAAATCTTGGAGAATATCACTAGTGTATAATATTAAAACTATAAAATGTTTGTTGATATATTTATAAAATATCCAAATTTCTAATTATTTTACAAGTAGAGTCAATACAATATTGGCGATTTTTAAGGTAAAATAATTTTATCCTATAGAATTTAGGCAAATCAGTTTTAGAAGAAATGGAAATTAGCAAATCTTTTTTTTTTGGAAAATCCATGGAAAATTAGCCCACTTGCAAATATTAGCCCCTAACGTTTTCCATGATCCTTTCTTGAGAGTGCATCTACCGCAACATTTTTCTTCCCCTTTTTTTACATGATTTCAAAGTCATAACCAAAGATATTTGTGACCCATTTTTTATGCTCTTCTTAAGGTAATGTCTATTCTAAAAATTATTTAAGACTATCATGATCCATTTTTACCTTGAAGTGTCTTCCCATTAGGTAGGGTCGCCATTTCTTAAGTGCACATAGTATTGCCAACATTTCCTTGTCATAAACATATTTATGTAAATAATTTCCTTTGATTGGATGACTTTCGAAAGTAATGGTTCCTTCTTATTGCATTAAAACAACGTCAATTCCATTTCCTAAGGCATCACATTCCACAATAAAGGTTTTTGTGAAGTCTGACGTAGCTAAGACCAGTGCTTGGAACATTACCTCTTTAAGATGTTCAGAGGACTTCGTTGCTTCTAGAGTCTACAAAAATGCATCTTTCTTCAATAATGTTGTTAGACGTGCTACTATTCGCCCATAATTCTTAACAAACATGCTATAATACCATGTCAACCCGAGAAATCCTAGCCAATCCTTTATGGATGTGGGGAATTTCCATTCCTTAATGGCTTAAATTCTACTAGGGTCTACCTTCACACCTTCATGAGATATAATATGATCAAGATATTCCACCTCTTGTACTCCAAAGAAACATTTGGAGGTTTTTGCATATAATTGTTTCTCCTCCAACAATTTAAGCACCCTCTCAACATGTTGAACAAGATCCGTTCAAGACTTGCTATAGATCATTATATCATCAAAAAATACTATCAAAAATTTTCTACGGAAGGGTTTGAAAATGGAATTCATCAAACCTTGAAATGTAGAAGGTGCATTGGTAAGGTCGAAAGGCATGACCAAAAAATTCATAATGACCCTCATGAGTTTTAAATGTTGTTTTCGGGATGTCTTCAGTCGTTCATTTCTAATTTTGATGATATCCTGAATGAAGATATAGTTTGGTGAAGTAAATTGATACATGTGATTCATCCAATAACTCATCAATGATAGGAATGGGAAATTTATCTCTAATAGTGAGCTTGTTGAGCTCCCTATAATCCAGACACATGTGTGATGACCCATCCTTCTTGTGCACCAATACTTCTGGTGCAGAGAAATAACTTTCACTATGTTGAATTATACCAACCTCTACAATATCTGCAACCATACGTTCAATTTCACACTTTTGGGCATAGGGATATCTATAAGGCCTAATGATTGGAGGAACACTTCTTGGAATCAAATGAATAGCATGATCATGATCCCGAATAGGTGGGAGGCCTTTTGAAGTCTCAAATACCTTGGAGTGATTGTCCAAGACTTTTTGGATATCTAGAGAAATAGATGATTTCGATGTGGGAACCTCTAGCAAACATAATTGTGAAAATATGCCTCGTTTTTCTTTCTTTAGAATATTTCTCATTCTGTTAGAGCTTATTAACTTTCCTGGTTTCCCTGTGATACCCCTTAATTCAACTTTCTTTCCTTTTGAAGAAACTTTCATGAAATGTTCTTGAAAATTAAAAACTATTGTACCCAAGCATTGTATCCATATGACTCCTAGTACAACATCAACATCACCCATTGGATGGAAAGCACTGGGCTATTCAATACATATTCTCCCATGGATAGCTTGATATTATACCACTTTCTAAAGAAATTTATGGTTCCTTCATTGAAACTATTACTTGCACTCTGGTGCTGGATATAGGAAGAATTCAATTCCTTGGCTATTTTAAAATGAATAAAATTATTGGTACTTCCTGAATCAATCAATACTATAACCTTTTTTGTTCCTGATATGTCCTCCTATCTTGATATTTTGTGGAGTGGTAATTTCGCCCAATGCATTACAAGATATCATTGGATTCATTTATTCTTTCTCTAGTGATTTTTCGTGGTGTATATCCTCTTCTTTTAATGTTTCTTGGTCGTTTTCTTCCTCCTCTTCACAATCTATGTCAAATAATTTCTTCTCAGCACACTTATGACCTTTAGTGTATTTGTTATCACAACTATAACAAAGCACTTTCTCTCTTTTCTCTTCCAATTGTTGTGGTTTCAACCTTGTAGGTTGTGGAAGGCTATGGGAAACAACACTTCCATATTTATAGTTGTGAGTGGTAGGCTTCCTTGTGCACATAATGTTTCTTTCCATTTTATTTCGCAACCTGAATGCCTTCTCCAATGAATCAGGTTCCCAAAGGCGAACCTCATGTTGGATGTTATCGTTTAAAGTCCTTATGAACACATCAATCCTATGCTACTATGGAATACATTTTACCCTTATATTCAATTTTTGTAATTCCTCAATGTGCTCCATCATTGAACCCTTTTGTTTCAGATTTATCAATTAGCTAAAAAAAAGTTCCTTTTTGTATCCTCATAATGTGTTATCATTTATTCCGTAAAAATTTCCCAATTGAAAATTTTTCTACGAGAGAAAAGCCATTGATACCATACAAACTGATTTGGTTGCAAATATAAAGTTTCAATGGGTACCTTTTGTGTGTTTTGCACAGTATGGAGATAAAAATTTTGCTCCATCTGTAGTATCAATGCTACGAGATTATTGCCATCAAACTTCCTCATATCGATATTTGGAACATGGTGGGTCCTCAATTGACTGTTAGAGTCTATGAAATCATGATTAACATTTATTTTTTTCTCCTCATGAGTTTCCTTTACTACCCTTTCACAATTAGTAAGAATTTATTGTAGCAGAATTGTCAAATCTATCTTCAAATCTTCTATACCATCCATCTTAGCTTCCATGCCTCTCTTCAAATCTTCCATGTTACCTTTAAGTTTTTCTTTCATACCAACCATATTATCTTCCACGTGATCCATATTATCTTCCACACCTTTCTTTAAACTATCCATATTATCTTATGTTACTTTTCTTGAGAGTGAATTTTGTTGCACCTTGTCTCGTGATTTTGATATATCATGTTGCATTTCTTCCTCTTTTTCATTAGTCATGCTAGAGATTTTAGGTTGCTTACTAGCTGTTTGCATTTTCTTTCTTTCGAGAATCAATTAATGATAATAATGCTTCACTATGCCTTTTTAATTACATCAAACTAATTTTTCAAACCACACTTATGAAAAATAAAAATAAAAAACTACACAACATTTTTTACTTTGTAGGAGCTCGATATTGAATCTGTTATATATCTATAATTTCGGATCTCCAAGGTTTGAAATTGCATCCTGCAGTAGCGATCTAAGTCATCTCTGTAACCCCGCAATTCTGACCAATATTGGATTCTCCAAAGAAGAGTTATGCCAAATCTTCGATGATGACCTGATTATAGACTGATTCAGTAGAGTGAACTTGTATGAAGTGCATGTGTCATTCCTTCAATCTTAGGACCTAAACCTAATACACAAGAAATTAGAGGCCATCCTCATTCTATAACTTCTTATAAAATTTCAATATGATGCTCAGAAACAACATTATTATGAGTTTCCCAAGGTCACTTGTTTGAGATATAATTCGCGAGCCTGCTGAAATGCTAACTGCCTTAGATCATATATCCTAAAATATAGAGATAAACTATATGAAATTCAAATGCAAGGTTCAGAGATATATTTTCTCAAATGGGTTTTTTTTTTAGCTACTAAAATGTCGCAAAAAAAACATTATAGTGAAAAATCCATGATGACCTATTTGGAGCAGGGAAATCCTAGAATCCAAAGCTATGATACCAAATGTTATGCAACCAACTCACAAAATAGAAGAAAAGATAGATCAACGACTTCAAAGTCAGCCTCTTCGAGGGGGAAACCTCCTTTACATTACAGAAATAAACAATTCTTGGATGATACAAATGAAAAAACGTCCTTTCTATATATATGAGTCTAAGGGGTCACAATATAATCAAAGTCGACATAATAATAATAATATAAGGGCACAACAATAACAATAGTGGGACTCTATGGGGTACAATAATAATAATATGGGCACAATAGGGAACAACAATAATAATAAGGGCTACAATGAAAATATTAATAGGGGAATCAATAGTATTATAGGGACCTACCAAATATTGGTTTTTAATAAAGAAGGATCTACATAGAATGCTGAATAGTACGAAATTGAAAGAAAGATTTGGGGCAACCACTAATTCTTCCTTTTTGGCTCTTATCTGCAAGGAATCAAATCTAGAATTTTTTCTCCATATTTTATCTTATTTCACTATGCAACTCGACCTATAATATTCTGACCAACATCATACTCATAGCCAATTGAGTGAACAAATGGCTTCCTAAATTTATCTCAGGGAACTAGGGATGGTTTATGAAACAATGCCAAATATTGGATGATATCATTTCGGTCCAACAAGTAATTTGCAGGAGTAAAGGAACTAGAGAATAAGGTATGGTCATAAAATTAGATATGGTAAATTCCTTTAACAGGGTAAGGCATTCCTTCTTTTCTTAATTATGGAGAAATTGGGGTTTTCCAAAGAATTCAGCTGATGGATCAAAGCATGAATTGGTTTCCCTTTGATTTGCATGCTAATAAATGGACATCCATGAGACTTATTTTTGGATTTTAGAGGGCTTCGTCAAGGAAGTCCATTATCTCCCCTTATTTATATTATTATGGCAGAAAGCATGAGCCACAATCTCGAGCTTGCAAGACAGGAAGGTAAGCTAGTAGGTCTGAGTATAGCTTGGAATGTATGTAGGTGAAGCATTCTGAATTCGCCGATGAAACTATCCTCCTTGGAGGAACCTCAAGGATTAGCACAATGAGATTTCAAAAAATCTTAGACTCATATATCAATCTCTCATGGGGTATGGTTAGTAAGATAAAATGTCATATCATTGGATGGAATTGTGAAGAAGACACTCTTTGAGAGATTGCTACAATGTTTGAATTATATGTCATCTCCAACTAGCGGGAATTTAAATATCTAGGCATCCCTATCTCTTCGGGTGCATCTAATGTAGAATATTGGGAGGATATATTGCATAAAATGAATACATGCATCTAGTACTAGGCATTTGAGTGGTTAACAAAATTAGGTAAAGTGATTTTAATCAATTCACTTCTTCCTCAAAAGGGTGTTCAAAATTAGATCAGTGGTTTCTTGTGGAAGTTCTTATGGAAAGGTGGAAAAAATAGTGAGAATTGCTTTCATCTTGTCAATTGGAAAATGGCATGGCTGCCCAAGGATGAAGGTTGTTTGGCAATAAAAGAAGTAGAGGTGATTAATATAGCACTCAGGGAGAAAATAGTCTGGTGATTAATTTATGAATCAAATGAATGGTTGAAGTAGGCCTTTCTATGAAAAAAACTCCACAAAAGTAGACTTCTAAGACCAAAACTAGAAATCTGGCTAGATTAAGGATCAAAGATTTGAAAATTAAGAAAATAAGTTGCCTTCCTCATCCTTGTTCACCCCAGGTGGTAGAGTGGAAATGGTGCTCAAATCCATTTGTGGAAGCTTAATCATCCATGAGTAGAAATGATTAGAAATAATGAAGATATGGGAGCTCTTGTGCATTGTTTGGAAGATAAGGGCCTTAAAACAGTAACATATATTTTAATCTCGGATAACCAGGCATGATGGATAGATTGGTTGAAGGAGAACATCCCACCCAACTTTCACCAATTGTGGGATTAATTTCTCAAATCCGTTAAAGGCTTCATTCCTATTTTTACATCTAGATTGGAGTGGAGAAGATGTCAATCCAACAAAAGTGTAAATTACATAGTAAATGAAGGATTCAATCTACTAGCTAATGGCCAATATCAGGGCTCGAGCAATTGTATCAAGGGAGCCATTTGAAACTCACATGAAATCCTCAAAATTAATTTATTATACTAGAGATTGGTGGAAGGAAAGATTATAATTGTAAATAACTTGAAGAAATGAAACATATTTCATCCTTCCAGGTGTGTTTTATGCAAGAGGAGGAAAATATTCCCCTTTTATTTTAGCAGTGCCCCTTATCTCTTAAAGTTTTGAAACTAGCTCTATTTGACACTCTCGAAGCTGTTTCCATTCCATCCTCCTTGGAACATATGCTTTTCAATTAGATTAAAAAAATTCCATGGAAAACGAAATCCAACTTAGTAGTAGCCTGATGTTGGAAATATCTGCCTAAATATTTATTTTGGGCTACTTGGATCACTCACAATCGAGCCATCATTCCAGCAGAAAAGTGTAGGGAAAAATATTTGACCATTGAAGCAATATATATGTTGTTCGGAAAAGTATCAACATAAGGAATTGATAAAAAATAATTGGAAAGCATCTCATCCTTTGAAAAACATTGGCTAAAAGTTGGGAGGATTCTTAATCATGCTAGTAGCTTTAAATGTAAATTGGCAAGTCCGCAATTCCACTTTTTCAGGATTGGAGTTTATGCATTTCGCCAATGGATTTTATTTTTAGGAGAATTGTGTTCATTCTTTGATGGTGGTTCAAACCGAAACCCCAGGGAGGCTAGAGTGAGAGGGGTTATGTATTGCCTGAATAAAAAAGAGAGTCTCATTTCGCACGGGGATTAGGTGTCGCAACAAAAAAATTAAGTTGAGCTTCTCGCATTGTGGCAAGGTTTGGATCTTGCGATCACTAAAGGAATCTAGCATATATCAGTATTTGGAGATTCAAAACTTGTTATTCAACATGTAACTATATGTAGAAAGAATGAGGAAAATTCTGCCCTTCCCATTTTGTATAGAGTAAAGATGTTAGCTGAAACATTTGACTAAATATCCGTTTATCATATAAGAAGGAATTTAAATGAACTTGTCGACTCCTTGGCCAACTCAGGGTCACAATTAACACAGGGAGAAATAAAATATGAGAATGGGATTATTATCAACAAACCCATTCCATAATAATGCCAGGAAATATTAAAAGGACTATACCATACGGGCATGTGAAGTAGGGGAAATGGTAGAGGATTAATATAATTAATGCAATAAGGCATAACTAGGCAAACATTCTTAAACATCTACAATGAATGATCTACCAAGGCATGAAGACTCACGTCATTATAGATAGATGGAAAAATAATGTCCCTTAGAATAATACATAGGAAAAATGGAGCATACCGAATAAGGGAGATCATGCAGGATGTGTGAAATTTGAACTAGTAATAACAATGCTCAAGGTGACACACCCATTCGAATTGATTGCCTGAGGATTTACTTGATTTATATTATGAACTCTACAAGTGGAATCTAGGTGAGGCATTCTTCCATTAATGTAGGATGGAATGAGGCAAAGTTGTAGTGGGAAAGAATGATGGTGTATATAGGAAGCTTGGGAACCTCTCATTATGGTGATCAGAATTTTCAGAATTGTATTCTTCAAGCTCAGCTTTTTATTTGGAGTTGGCTCTATATGATGAATAATTACTTTTGTGGTAGGGAAGCGGACTATGGTCCATCTCTTGCGAGAATGGAAGAGTTATTAGATTTATCATAGAATTAATCTCACAACATGAAAAATTGATCTCAACAGGAGCAAGGGCTCAAAATAATGTGATGGATCATTACTTGAATTTTCTTGAATTCAAACTTGAGAGACTTCAACTAGCTACAGACGTGGTGCAATTTCAACTTGACAACCTACAAAGGGAAGATGAGTGTGGCACAGAGGACCAGGCTCCCTCAGATGATAGCAACATGGAGTGGATGGTAGTCAGGTCGCTTCAGGAAGAATCACCTAGTAATCACAAAGGAGAAAGGAATGCTCCATCAAGAGCATAGGAAGGTCATTCATCTTAGGCTAGAAAAATAGAAGAAGAAGTGCAGGGGAACTAGGTGTTGGGAACTATGTAGCTTCTTTTTTAGTTTTTCAACATGTTGTAGATTTCATGTTTTTGTTCTGGTTTTGGTGCTAATCTACAAAACTCATCAGTTTAATATAGTATGATATAGAATGGAGGGTTGTATAGATAGATATATATTTTAAAATTGGGATCAGATGGTTAGACCAATGGGAATTCCATGAAAAATATGCAAAATATTTTGGCCTTCAAACCAGCTTTCTGAATAGAATACATAAGCATTTCTTAAAACAAAATAATGATAACATTTTAAAAAAGAATCATAATTTAGTTAATTTTTAAGATAATTTTAAGTTGAAAAAGTTGTATGTACAATGAGATTAATATTTTTATTCTTATAAGCATTTACTAGTCATTTGATTTATATTATTACACTAATTTGTAGTTATCTTATTTTGATCTTGAATATCGGGTGGTCCTTGAAATCATATACTAATATCATTGACCTTATTAGTTTATCATTTTCATAGTTGTATTAGATTTTTTTCTAACTTGATTAATAAAATGGTAAATAATTTTTTCATTAAAATCTAGTAATCTTGAACTTCATATCGATAAGTTACGTTAAATAATAATATATTATTAATTAATATATGTTGTATTTTTATTCTCTTCCAATTTTATAAGGAAATATAATGAATGATTCTATACGTTGTAGATATTTAGTGTGACACTATCCAAGAGATACACTAACTATCTAAATATCTCAAGCTAGCTAGTCATTTGTCATCCCAAGGCTAGCTAACTTTCGTCAATGTTTATGACAACCACTTGACTAAACCTTTGGGTTATTCTATTTTTTTTTTTACAAAAATAATGTGTGTAAATTGTACCATGTATAATGAGAAAAATGGTGTTCCCTTCAATTGAGTGTTAGGGATTTGAGAAGGAAATCAGGCGATGCATCATTCAAAAAAACATGTATAGGTTATGATGCCATTCCATTAAATCAAGTGTTAGAGATGATAGTAGGAAATAGGATGATGAATCATTCAAAGATCATGTAGATATTATGTTTATCCTTAGTTAATAGAAGGAGGAGACATTCCAAGAGGAATACAAGGAACTAAACCTTCATATCCCAACTTTTACGCTTAACCCTTGATTCTCACCATCTCATTAGTGGATTGACTTTAACGTAAATAATAACGGTATGTAGGTACTTATTACGAAAATGTTGATGATTGGTTTCATTAGTTTAACATAGAAATGCGTGTTTTATGCAAAGGTTTCCTATCATCTATTCGTTATTTGTTGGGGACAATTCATGCTAGTCTCAATCTACTTGTTTATAATATTTGATTAGGATAATGTTTCTGGATTCTTTAATTGGATGTGAAGTGACCCAATATGATAATCAAGAAGGAGTATGGTAGATGAAATCCATCCATGGGATGCCATAGGAAATACTAAGGAAATGTAAGGAAATATGAAAGACTATAGTGGGACCCGCATAGAGAATTTCTAATATATCATTTGCCATGGGAACTATGGAACCCTACCATAATAGTTTTTCCTGCAAAGATTAACGAATAATTGAAATAAATTGATAATGGGACAAGGGTGACATGAGCTCTACCATCGAGTTAAAAAATGGATCTGAAAATGATTTCATTTGTAACGCATTCAGTTACCCACTTGAGCATATTAAGATCTTTGCAATCACATCCTCTAAAAGATTTCCCTAAATTAAAAGTAATATACCTTTAATACAATGCAATATAATTCCCAACGAGGATCCAAAATCAACCAACATGTTAATTATTTTCATTGTTATGCATGGTGCGTGCATACTACCATGTATTGCATAGATAGAAGACCATGAAATCATTGCAATAAGCATAAAACACGTATAATTCATGAAATATCACAATAGAAAACATATAAAGATAATAAAAAAAAAAAAATTCAGATGATGCACTAATAGTTGCATACATCAAATGTGTGACTCAACCATATATAATGTTGTGGATAATCGATTAGCATTAAATTGCCCCCATTATGGGGCTATGACTACAATAGGCAATTGAGTTACCTATATTAGACTATGTTCCATAGTCACGACAAGAAAGTAACAAACCAAGGCACTTAATTGTAGTAGCCTCCCATCAATAGATTCTTATTTAGATTATAGAATCCAGGGTAGTGAACCCCCTTATCTGTACCTATTTTCTAATTATGGTCAAACAAGGAATCTTGAATCCACATGGATGGTAGTACTTATAACTTCCCTTAGGAGTCTCTACGTACCATCTAGGACCTACTCAGGGATACATATCCTTGTATTCTTCCTCTGAGGATCTATCCTATCCCAATGAAAAACACAAAGAAGTGTACTGATACTGAAAACCATTTAGGGCCTTTAGGGTATAGTAGCCAAATACTCTATGGATTTTCAAAACATAACAATAACACCGGCAGAATTATTTCTCTATAAAATGGTAAAATGGTATCTAAACATTCATACACGCATACACACATATATTCAAATTCATGATGCACTTTGACAATTAGCACCCATGTACGCCGATTTTTATTCTATTTAAAACTTAGGATATATATCATTAATATGGTTTTTTGGAATTATATTACAATATTATGATTTATTTTAATATTATCGCTAGTACTACCTTTAGAAATTAGGCTAAGAGCAAAACACTATTTTCTAATCTGAGGCCCTCCTCTTTCCAAGGTCTCTCACGCACTCGTCATTCCACCCCATGAACTCTTATTCCCCATATATTGTTCTCATCCCACATCCTTGTTTATGTCTTTTCCTATGAAGGAAAAAGGTAAAATTCCTGGGGCTTATTTTTTGGTTTCTTCTGTGATTTTATATAGGGGTAATACTCTTCTAACTCACTCAGAAGCTCATATAACTCGAATACAAAATATAGCAATCATCACATTACTTGAGTGGACGAAGTGTTTAAAAGAAAAATAAAATTATGATATAAAAAGTTAATACATTTTCAACATTCATTGCACTATATACATCCATTTATACATCATGAGGAAAATACAATTGAGGTAAAGAAAAGGACAAAATATAGAGAATATGGTGCATATTTTTAGAGAGCTCTAAATTTATTTTCGGCATTAAAACATCATATATAGTATACAAAAACATTTGCAAAGTTTCACTGCTTTAAAAGTATAGAAACCACAAATGTCATGCCCTCCTGGAAATAGCTCTTTGCAAGAGTCAAAGGATAATTTTAAAGACTACGTATTTTTGAATAATATAACTTCTTACAAAAATTAACAAATTATAATACCTAAACATAAAATTTAAAAATGTTTGTCCCTAAGGGATTGGGGTTCTTATCTCATTAATTAGTTAGTATGAAAATACTAAGAAGAATGAAATTAATTCTAATAGATCTCATATTTACAAATATGTAAAATAATTCGTAAAACTAGATGATAAAATATTGGGGAGAAACAATATAAATTACTTCAAAATAAGATAAAGAACACCTACCCACAAGGTTAACTCAATTGGTCAAAGGACCATTGCTAAACCACCTTGTCATTGTGAGGTCACAGGTTCAATTCTTCTCGATTCCCTAAGGGTTAGGCTTGACTTATTTTGGTTGGGAGTGCAGTCCCTTCAAGTCAATCTACCTTGATTTTCCCTTGAAAAAAAGAAGAAGACAAAGAACTCTGAAAATTGTAGAAGTTTTTTTGGTGCAATAGACTGTCCCAACTTGTAGTAGTTGTTTTAGAAGTAAATATGTTTTCTCTTCGGATGTGCCATTAATATACTTTATAAAGCAGTCCTTTAGAATTAAAATTTTCATTTAAAGGTATTTTCATGTAATATTTCATTTATTAATTCATCAACATGACAATTATGTCTTGTTTTAATCTTAATGCAAAGATTTCCTCCTCTGTGTCCTTCACATTTGACCATAGCTACTCCATAGTTTCTAATTTATTTGCATTATGATTTACAAATGTGAACAACCATTTCTTTGTGTCAATTTCCATAAAATAAATTAGGTTGTCAAAAAGATTGCCCCATGATGCCTTCAAAGCATATAATTATTTGTGTAATACATCTTCATGGATCATGATTGTATCCCTACGTAATTATGGGCCTTATAAATATTTGGCAACTTCAATGGCTTTGAAGAGAGAATTGTTTCTATTTTCATCAAGAATTGAACATTCTAATATAGCATATTGTATATCCTTGCATACCAACTTGCTTTGATTTGATTGATTTTTTTCTTGCTAGGATGCTTCGTTGAGTTTCTTCAAAGTCACTAGGAGTGTTGATTTTGTTAATAAATTTTGATCATGTTCCAAGTATTTCTTTAGATACTGAGTAAATTTTTTTTTTTTTTTTTTAAGATAAATTTCTCAAATGCAGAGAATTTTCCATGCATCCTCAATACTCTTTAGTTGTTATTTATGTTGATGGAAATGCAGGATCTAATAGAAACTCACATTTTTGTTTATTTACTTATATTTTGGGGTGTGTTAGGGTGCATTTTGTTGTAGCTTTAGGTGCCTAAATATCCAAGTGAATCATGAATAGAGTCATATGACAAGGAGCTTCTTCCAAATGACTTGTGTTACTATTTAACACCATAGATTTGCCTCTTGCTCAGTAATAAAGAGTGTAATGGATTCTCCTATAATGATATGAATTTTTAGGGAGCGTGTAGATCCTAATATTGAAATTTCAACTCTATATTTCCATTTATTAGCTCTTTTATTATTTTTAACATGCACCTTCTCAAAACTACAACTTCTTGCTAAAATTTTCATAACAAGAATTGTGCATTGTTAATGATCATTACTAAGAAATAGTTGGCTCTTCAATATCTATCTCTTCAATAAATTTATGATTTTTCAGCATACATAACACTACCAAATTTGGAACAGTAGCACTATCTACTTCCATGTCTATTGATTCATCTACTCTTTGCAACCCCCTTTTTCTTGAACTCTTTCTTTTCGATGAAGCGATATTTTGATACATTTCAAAACCTACTCAAGAGGGTAGTTCCTCTCCATCACCTACACTAGAATGACTTTCACTTCTCTCTCCATGGAATGTAATCTGATCTTGTCTTCTTTGAGCTGAGGAGGAACTCTGATGAATTTGTGCTTTGAGGATGTTAGGGAACTAGTGGGCTTTTTTTCCACTTTTTCTGGTAGTTTCTTTAGATTTGGCACTCACTTTTCCTACTATGTAATTGAGAAGTATTGTTGTATCTTTATCCCTTCATATGGTAGAAAATCATTGTGAATGAATTTCTATATCTGATAGATTCCAAATGTTCTTTAAAAATTTCTTTAGGATTGAATTCTTGAATGAGGTTCAACTTTAGCTAGATTAAAATATTTCAATAATTGAAAAAATTCTACCATATGTGTCAAATTTGTCCTTATCACATCTCCTATTATTAAATGAATTGTTTTTTGTTTTTATTATAAAAATAATTAACTAGCAATGATATTTTCTACAAAGTTCTACAACAAAGTATTTATCGAAAACAAATATAGGCCTCAACAACGGTTTATCTTCATAACGATATAACTTCATACAATTAAGGTTCTCCTTTGACTCATGAAATTGTTTTCCCCAAATACGATATTGAAGTTCAAAAGATATTCCTTGGGGATCCTGCCCCGTTACGATATAGATAAATTCTGTGACAAATTAATATTGAATAAGGAAAAAATGGATTCCGTGAATACTATTGTGTTTTCATATTACAGAACCGTGAAATTATATCGGTACTATCTTAGGATTCATCTTAATTTTCTTATATAAGACATGGAATGTACTTCAAAAAACAATAACCATCACTATGCAAGGTGTCATAAAAAATCTTTACGGCTTTTGAAAATTAACGATTTAAAAAAAAAAACTCATTTCAGTTAACCTTGTCCTGGTCAAAGATAATATATTTCTTGAATGAGAAGTACAATATGTTCAAAATTGACCTCGGAATTTTAATAAGTGATTCATGTCCATGAGGTGGGTGAATAGCGAAGATAAATATCAATATGGACCGACCAATAAAGCGATATCAGCGTAAGGTATAACGTAGCATGAAGTCTCGAATGATGTTCATCCTGACACCTTGAGTATCAAGAAAGGAATTGGCCTCAGACAATTTATGAGCAACATCTTCCTAAATGCCTCTCGGGTTAACATAATTGGGTTCTTCTCTCTTCTTTTAGTCGCCATATTGCTTCTTTTTTAAATGTAATTGATATATGTGATAGATCTATGAGGTTTCTATGAAGATCGTAGTTGTTAAAACGTCGATTTATGGTAACGTTTTAGTAATATACTCTACCACCTTTATCATGACACATGAGAATGAAATAAAAAAGATAATAACTAATGGAAGGTATTTTAAAAGGTGTAGTAGTGGATAGTTCATGTAGTACAATATGAAAACATTTTCATTTAAGATATTGGACTTTTCAAAATGAGCTTTCAATTAGTCTCGAAAAGATAAAACAACGGATTCTCGCCTAGTATTGAGTACAAGCAAAGGAGTGACTTTTATGGTATATTATGTGTGGAGATGTTACATGTGAATAGGGTTTGATGTGTGCATATGTGTAGAGTTATGGATATGTAGAGTGCAAATCTTCTAGAAGCATAGGAAATAGTCGAGTCAAGTATGGAGGGGTTTTGGGACAAGGATTTGTGAAGTAGGGAAACGGATCATAGTGTAGAGATGTGTAGTAATTATACAATACTATTTATTATAAAATAAATAATATTGAATTTATGGTAAGGAGGAAAAATAGATAGTGGTGACAACAAAATATATGAATATTATAATTTAAGTATGGTATAAGGACCCCCTATGGGTTATTAGGAGCCTAAAATGCCTTGAATCCATTGGGAATGGACTTGAAATCCTTCAATAAAATGTACCAGATGTCCAAACAATAAAACAAGTTGAATATGTGTAACATTATATACTTCAATCATATAAAGATGTCATTAAAATTTTCTAGCAAATAAATGCTTGAGATGCTTCCAATTGATAGGTAGCTTTAAGAATTGATCGTCCAGTCACTTTAAAATGTAGGAATTTCAACCATTGATCATATCAATGATGTACAATCCAATCCATATAGCATCAAAATTTGTATGCATTGAAGGCTTTTCTTTGGATTTGTTCCATAAAAAAACTATCTAGCCATTCGAGAAGCATTTATTTGTAGCTCCTGTATAAAAGATTTTGGTTATAACTTCTTGTCTCCTCAAGATGCTCCTAAAAGTATATTCCCCTTTTCCCCTTTTGCATAAGTATGGTCCCTTCATCTTTTATTTCAGTTTATTTGGACAACGCACTAACTCCTATTGTAGTGACTGCAACACCCTCCAAAAATCCGGCCTACCTCGAAATTTCAGAGCCTTCCTTGGTTTTTTTCCCTTGATGGTCGCAAACACTCAAGCTCGTCTCATAAGCTCTTTTCGAGTCTTCACACCCTTTTTTCTTGATTGACCATAGGTTTTCTTTTGTCATGTTTATCACTATGTCATGCTTCCATGCTTGTTTTGGGATTTTGAAGGTTTGTCTTTGTGTGGATGAGTTGTTTTCGCTTTGTCAACATCAGTCACACTCGCACAAAAAGTTGTAAAACCTGTCGTGCAAGTGTCAACACGGTCATTTGACGACATATCTCAAATGTCGCACTTATTTGTCTTAACCTTTGAGTCAGTCTCACTAAGAACATATTTTTCTTCTTTGTTTGATGTGTCTTGTTGATGATTCATGCTATGTGTGTGATGACAATGTCATGTATCCACAATTTAACTTGCTTTCACACATAGTCATTTCTCCTGAAAATCTGTCGACTGGACAACCCTTTTCAACCATACCTTAATTTCAATGACCTTCCACTGTTGCCCATAATTGCACAGAGCTTGAGGCTGTCGTCAAGGCAGTCTACACTGCGCAATTCAAGAAATGAGCCAACTGGCTGTCTCCCAGAACTACACAAAAGTTCTTCGAGAACCCAATCCAATATGCACTTCCTATAAGATCATCCATCAAGCATCCACCTGGTCAACCAGCAAACATGACTTGAGTTGTGACCCAAGGCTGCATAAATCTCCAAAACTATGCAGAACTTGTCAAGCCTGACTACCTTGCACTACCTAGAGAAACTGCACAAACATGTGGGACAGGCCTTTGTTACCTATCATTGCACTATCTTGGGAAATTTTGCAGATGTGACAGGGAGGCTTCCCTGCTAGCCTAATCTATTCTCCCTTAGAAAATTGTGTATATTTTTCAGTCACATGTCCTTCTATGCCACTCTGCAATCAAACCAAAAATTACGGATTGATGTCCAGGCCAAGACTATCTCTTTGAATTGCGCAATGTTAATCAACAACTCCTATAGCTCAATCCTATCCTCCTTCTGAAAATTGCGTAGATTTTTCTACGAGTGCCTCTTGATACACACTCTATTTTCCCTAGAGAAACTACAGGGATCCCAACTAGATGACCTGCCCAGTGCTCCCCTTGAAAATTGTGCATATTGGCCCAATAGTTTCCCGACATCTTGCCTAGTCTTCCTCTCAGAAGCTACAAAATTCGGCCTCCGAGCTGGGTTTTTCCCTCCAGCTGTCATAGTTGTTACAAATTGCACAAATCTACCTCCCAATCACCCCTGCACAATTTTTGTGCCTTTTGCCTCTCCTGGTCACCTGCACCAAAATGGAAAGCAATGCATCAAGTTAGACTAGGAGATTTTTTATTTGATGTCATCTCGTCATGA
This sequence comes from Pinus taeda, assembly GCA_000404065.3. Lineage (NCBI taxonomy): Eukaryota > Viridiplantae > Streptophyta > Pinopsida > Pinales > Pinaceae > Pinus > Pinus taeda. The sequence continues at coordinate 163,702 of APFE030248366.1, forward strand.
GTGATTGAAGGAACAAGTACATCAATGAAACATGGAACGAAGATGAATAGGATGGAGAAGGAGAACATGCTAGAATACCTGCTCGTTGTTGAATGAATGCATGAAGCACATCGAGTGGCGAGTGAAAGGGACACATGCACATGCACCATCAAGCAAAGACCAAGACCATTAGAGACCCCATGCACTTTTCCATGCGAAGGTGAATGAATGTTACATTGAGAGCATACCATCACTTAGTAACACAACAACTCAACATGGACACCATAGTCAACCAACACATGTCAGCAGTGTCATGTTGAGTTGTGTCATGAGTTGTCTCGGCCACATCACTATTATGTGCCATACTTGTTGTAATCAATGTAATATAAAGTGGAAGTCCAAGAGACCCACATATGAATTTAAAGGGTCATGTAAAGTCAAACAATCATCAGGGAAGTCGAAGAGTCACAATGGTTAGTTACCCCCCCTTGGCTATATATAACCTCTCATTATATGAGAAAAGGACTTTTGACTTTGGCTCCTCCAACATAGCCTTGAGAGTATGTAGTCTATTCTTTGAGGAGCCAGGAGTGGCTCCAATGTCACACTAATGGAGCTAGTGATGTATGGTGTACAGATGTGTCTTGGAACTTTTTCTTAATTTAGAAGCATATCTCAGACCAACATGTTTTCACACATGTTTTGTATCTATTTGTAAGACTATTCTTTAAACATTTAGAATGCATGTTTCCTTAACATGTACTAAGACAGTTGAACTACTTTGGTTATCTTATTACTTACATTGTTGAAGATGTGTTGTATTGTTTATCATTGTTCTCTCCCCCATATGAACTACTTCGCCGAACACTATATAGACGATCCTTGTGTTTTCCTGGTTTTAATAACCATCAACTCCTGTGTGGACTATTCCACTTGACGGTGTACGTGCTTTCCCTTGAACTTTGGTTTTAACGACTACCGCATCAGTTGTGGACTATTCCGCTAGGCATTGGACATAACCTTGTTGTTGTCACATGTGTTTCTTCTTGGGTTGGGACTACTCCCTCTCATCAAGACGCTCATTTTACTCTCCCCTTTTACAGTAAGAGAACCTAGACATGAGTTATAGTTCGCACTCACCAGGCAAATGTACGCTGTTGTTTAGAGATACCAGTGTAACACTCTCATGTATTGACAACTAGATCCAAGGTAGATCTTTAAGATAATCGCAACTAATCCATTATACCAGATCAAAATCCTACACCAAAACGTTCTAAGGTCTACTTGGGACTTCATACCAGGGAGATCCCCTTTGTTGGCGAGTCTAGCAGCATCAACAAAATGGCACTAGAAGGAGGGATGAACCCATTGGATCTAGTTTTAATCTCTTATCTAAAATGGATCATACACCAATCATGCTCCTGAGGTCTTTCTCCATTTTTTCCCTTGATCAAATTTCACTCCCCAATTAGCTTATGAATCACTTGTCCCTATTAAAGTTTGATGGTTAGGATGGAACATCCATCTCCAAGCACATTTCTAATTTTCTTCAATTTTGCCAACCTTATGAGATCGATAATGAAGCATCTTCTTGTTTGTTTTTCTTCCTCACCCTTCAAGGTCATTCTAATTGGTGGTGTTATACCTTTCCACTTGCTTTCATCCATTCCCTTCTCCATTTCCTGAAGGAGCTCCATGAAGCCCTCGGTAAGTATAACTATCAAAAATTTTGTGGAAAAATCAACCAATTAAGAATGGAGCATAATGAATCGGTTGAGACATTTTTTCATCAGCTTCTCCACCTTTGCTATGAAATTCTAGAAGAATATTTGAACTGGGATTTCTTGAGACAAGAGTTTGAGTGCTTGGTATGTGTCTCTTCATATGGTGAACTTGAACCTCCCGATTTTTCTTCTTCCCTGACTCTTGTGGATCATGAGGCACCTCAGATTGTAGAGGAGAAGCCCAACACCCCATTTGTTCCTTGTCCTCCTCCTTTTCCAGTCCCGATGTGGGTGACCCCTTTTAGTGATTGAAAAGTTGAGGAAATTGGAAAGGATGTCCACAAACCATCTTCTCATTTGGTTCCTTCTTCCATGCACGAAGTTCCAGAATGGCTCACAGAGCCTATAGGGAAGACTCACTCCTCCGTTTAGCAGGAGGACATCACCATTCACAACTCAAGTCTAGAAGTTGATTTACCTCTATGACATCCTCCATCATTCACAAGACATGACCCCTTGTACCATGACTCGCTTAATCAATATGTTTCGCCATAGAATTGTGCACATTCTCTCGATTCTCAAGCTACTAGCTCAAATTGGAATCAAGCGCAAGGCAGTCAGATTATACTGACAGAGGAGAAGAAAGGTGAGAACACTATCAATTCCCCCCCTCTGACTCAAAATTGTCTTCATCAAAACAATGTGATTTCATTCTTTAACAATTCTCAATATGCTTATCTCTTTGAGACATATTGTACAGTTAATCCTTTCGATCAATCCCCAGTCTTGGGAAATCATCACTCCCATACTTCCATATACTGTGACGAACGCCCAAGCACATCATGTGATCTTCCATTGTATATTCAATAGTCTAACTCAGATCTAGAATTTGCTTTGATCAAAGAAGATGTTCATATTGAAACTTACCCTTCACCTCACTTGCCCATGTGTCCTACCATTCACAAAGGACCCACATGCATCAGAGATACTCCATGTTCTCTTACTCCTGAATTGATAGAAGGGAGTGATGTTGTCCATGATGAAGATGAAAATAGTTTAATCACAGAGCGTGATTCCCATTCCCTAACATCTCTTCTCTTCCTTGAAGACAACTCTTCAAGTCATCTTGTTGAAGCTAAAAAATTTAGTGCAACCTGTGATAGAGATGGATGCCATCCTGAGAACAATTTTGAAATTGGCAACAACAACCATCTTCAAGCCATACATGATCTGATTCAAACTTCAAAATATGATTATCCAATTCTAGAAAGTTCCGAGGTGTGCCAACGAGTTGAGCCACTTCCACATCCATTGATGGTTATGTTAGGACCTCGCAACTTTGGTAAGCCTCCATAACCCAATCATATCTAGCTTCTAACATAATCCATCTATCTTCATGGTTGCACTCTATGTGAATTAACGGGTAAAAGATGTTTGGTATTCCATATGTGATCTCTCAAATTTTCAAAATTTCACTAATGGTTGAATTCACAAATTTGTCATAGCGCATTTGTCTTCATGCACATCTCTTACACTTAGGGTGGCAATGTAAATCCCTTATGAAATCATGGAATTATGAAGTTGATAACTTCAAATAATATCTTTGCCCACAATCATACTTATGAGATTTTATGTCTCATGATCAGCTCCTCAATCTCCTTGTGAACCTTGTACTTCAAATTTGCTCACTCATCACACCAACAACCCCCATGTGTGATGATGAGTGCACAAGTTATCACATGAATCAAGATCCTTTCATTTCATCATTCCCCATACAGTTTCACGCATTCACAATTCTCCCATCCCTTTTACATTCTTGTCATAACCATGAAGCCTGCATAATTTTTCACCAGTTGCAGGGGGGTGGTTTGTCATGTCTAGCTCATGGCACAATTAGTTACATTGATCAAAGAATTCATAATATTGTTCAAACAAATTTGTCTTTGTTCATTTCAAAGTGGGAATCTGATATTTTAACAAACTCATCTGATCATTTCCCCATCTTGGGTGACTGTCATGCAAATTACCATTTTCCCAATGGTACATTCAAGGATAGTTACTTCGACCTTCATTGTCTATCACCTTTCTCCTCAAATTTCTATGAAGCGGGTGAGACATCGGTAGCTCCTCACTGTCTTGGCATGACTAATGAGAATGATCAAATTTATTTTTATGTGCAAGATTCCCATCATGATCCCGTATTTCCAATCATAAATCCATCTTTCCACAGGTCACGAGACCTTCTAAAGAAACATTATGAATTTCACGATGGATAGTATTGTTCAACAAACCTCAGAAGCCTCTTACATGTGTATTGGGTGGTTGTGACACATTTGTCTATCCACAGGCAAGACCTTCCTTTCAGCATGGAATATTTTCAAGTTTTTTCCTTTTCTCTTGCACATTATTTTTATCTATTTCAATGTCTTGTATCTTTGTGGTTGCAGGCCGAGAACGACTACGATGGCTTCACTGGAAATTTCATGTCACATGATCCCAATTTTTTAGCTGTTAGGATAGGAGTAGATTAACTCCATCTTATTTTTTCATCCTTGCACTCATCTTAGACTCGTAGTCCTTCAGGGTTTTCTTATTTTCATTATGTTTTCTTCAGTCATTTTTCCTTCTTCTCTTCTAGTTTTGTTTACTTGTTGTGTACTCATTTACTTGTCTTGTTTTTCCCTTTCACGTTGAGTTTTCCCTTTTCTCACTACATGGATAAGTGTTGTGCCTATACTATGTTATGGATTTTGAATAACTATGTTGCTGAATTATAATAGTCTTGTGACAAAAAAACACTTGCTTAGTCCTGTGTCCATCTTCTCTGTGCTTGGTTGTAACTTTTGGCCAATGAAGTCTTGATGAAAAAAATGTTCCTTTTGTAAGGGAAACTCTAGTCAAACCGTGAACCTATGTCCAAACTATGAAACCCCATGCCCATAATCAATCTTCTACTCTCTGTGTTCGAACTTAATCCAACTAGTAGAAATGGAGAAGGGGAAAAATCTAAACAAGCAAACCTAAATCAAAGGTCTTACATGCCTCTCTAAAAGAACAACCTCTTCTTCCTTCAATAACTCAGAATTCCTCTTCCATGAAAACATAAATAAGTTCCTATGCATAGTCCTCCATAAAAAAAAAAAACACAAAGGCAAAAGAAGAGAAAGGCTTCCTACGGAGAGAGGTGAAGCAGGAAACTCCATCGGGCTACTGACCAGGCTTGCTGGCAGTTGATAAACGCTTGTGTTCTTGAGTGACTCTGCCATGGTACTATCCAGGCCTACTAACTATAGAGAAACACTAGAGATTAAAACTTATACTTTGCAAATCTTAAGCACATGAAGCAAACTACCCTTCCCGATTTTGAAACACCGTGATCTAGCTAAAAAAAAAATTGTGTTTGACTGAGTTTCTACATGGTGAACCATGTCCGTCCATGGGGAAGAGAGGAAGCCAATTTAACCTTCACAACAAGTCAATACTCGCTGAAATGCAAAGGCACTATGCTAAAAGTGAACCGAAACATAGAAGTTGAATTCAACAAGTGTGTCACCAAGTGTTGTAGTGGCTGCAACACCCTCCAAAATGTTTCCTTGCATCCAAATTTTGAAGCCTTACTTGGTTTTTTTCCCTTGATGGCTGCAAATGCTTAGGTTCATCCCATGAGCACTTATCAAGTCTTCACACCCTTTTTTCCTGATTGACCATCGGTCCTCTTTTGGCGTGTTGATCACTATGTCATGCTTGCAAGTTTCTTCTAGCATTTTGAAGGTTTACCTTTATGTGCATGATTTGTTTTCTCTCTATTGACATCAGTCGCACTTGCACAAAAAGTTGTAAACACTGACGTGCAATTTTCGTCATGGTCGTTCAAAGACATATTTGAACTATCACACTTATCACTCTTAACCTTTGCATCAGTCTAAATGAGCACATGTTTGTGTTGTTTGTTTGAGGTGTCTTGTCATTGAGTTTTGATAAGTGTGTGATCACAATGTCATGTATGCACAAGTTCACTTTCTTTCACGCTTGGTCATTTCCTCTAAAAATATGTGGATTGGAAAACCCTCCTTCAACTAGATGTCGATCTCAGTGACCTTGCACTGCTGCCCTGAACTACCTAGAGCTTGAGGTTGTCCTCCACAAAGCCTACACTATGAAATTCTAGAAATGAGCCAGCTAATTATCTTCAAGAACTACATAGAAGTTTTCTAAGAACCCGATCGAGTCTATGCTTCCTGCAAGATCACCCATCAAGCCTCTGACTAGTCAACCCAAAAAAAGGACTTGAGTTATGCCCAATGTTTGCACTGATCTCCAAAACTACATAGAACTTGTCCTACCTAACTACCTTACATTGCCTATAGAAACTACACAGACATGTGGGACAAGCATCTACTACCGGTCACTACACTCTTTGGGGAAATTTTGCAGATCTGACAGGTAGACTTCCTTGCTGGCCTGCTCTTTTCTCCCTCAGAAAAATGTGCAGATTTTTCTCTCACCTCTCTTTCTGCCCCGCTTTGAAATTAGCCTAGAAATTTTGTAGTTGTGTCTAGGCCTGGACTGTCTCTCATAATTGTGCAATGTTAATGAATGACTCCTATAGCCTAATCTTGTCCTCCTCTAGAAAACTGCACAATTTTTTCTACCAATGCATCCTGCTAACCACTCTGTCCTTCCTAGAGAAACTATGTAGATCCCAGCTAGATGATCTACCCAGTGCTCCTCTTGAAAATTGTGTAGATTGGCCCAATACTTTCCCAATAGCCTGACTAGTATTCCTCCTAGAAATGGCGCAATTCTATCTTCTAGCTATGTCTTTCCCCGTAGCTATTACAGTTATCCCAGATTGCACAAATATGCCTCCTAGTGACATCTGTGTAGTTTTTCCTGACAGTGCTCTAGAGCCTCGCATCCTAGCCTTAGCTATGACCTCTGTAGTTTTAGTGCCTTGTCCCTCTCCCAGTAGAATGGAAAAGAATGCATCATGTTATACTAGGAGATTTTATATTTGATGTCATATCATCATGAGTGACCGCCGAATAGGTGCGTCGATGAAACATGGTGCAACGACAAATAGGATGGAGAAGGAACGTATGCTAGAATAATTTCTCATATTTGAATGAACGCACAAAGAACATCAAGTAGTGAGGGAAATGGACACATACACATGCACCATCAAGTAAATACCAAGACCATCGAAGACCCCGTGCACTTTTCCAAGTAGAGGTGTAGACATGGTACACCAAGAGCATACCATCACTCAGCAACACAACAACTCAACAAGGACACCGCAGTTAGCTGGTACATGTCAGCAATGTCATGTCGAGTTGTGTCATGATTTGTCTCGGCCACATAACTACTATTTGCCATACTTGTTGTAATCAATTTAATGAAAAGTGGAATTCCAAGACACACATTTGAAATTGAAGAGTCATGTAAAGTTAGACAGGTGTGAGCAAATCGAAGAGTCACAAGGATCATTTATACCCCCTTGGCTATATATACCCCCTCATTGTCTGAGCAAAGGACTTTTCATGTTGGTTCCTCCCACATAGCCTTGAGAGTCTATAGTCTATTCTTTGAGGAGCATGGAGTGGCTCCAATGTCCCATTACTGTGGCTAGTGTTGTATGGTGTACAGATGTGTCTTGGAAATTTTTCTTAATTTAGAAGCCTATCTCAGGCCTACATGTTTGCAACCATGTGTTGTATCTATTTGTAAGACTATTCTTTAAATGTTTGTAATGCATGTTTTCTTAACTTGTACTAAGATATTTGAACTACTTTGGTTATTTTACTACTTACATTGTTGAAGTTTTATTGTATTGTTTGTCACTAATCTCTCACCCATGTGGACTACTTTGCCAGAGACTAGACAGACCGACCTTGTTTTTTCTTGGTTTCAATGACTGTCACCCCTATGTAGACTATTCCATCGGAGGGTGTATGTGTTTTCCCTTGAGCTCGAGTTTTAACAACTCAAATCTACTGTGGACTATTCCATTGGGTGTTGGACAGACCCTTATTGTTCTTGCATGTGTTTCTTCCCAGGCTAGGACCACTCCCTCTCATCAATAGGCTAACTTCACTCTCCCCTTTTGTTTGAATATACCAGTGTAACCCTATCATGTGCTGACAACTAGAGTCAAGGAAGATCTTTAAGATAATCGAAATCGGGCCATTGTACTGAATGGGACTCCTACACCAAACGGTGTGAAGTTTAGCTGGGACGTCATACCATGGAGATCCCCTTTGTTGGGGGGTCCAACACTGTCAACACCTCCATATATATGGTAAACCTTCCAAATTTTGCATACACCAATTGAAATGTTTTTAATGTCATTTTATTGGCTTATAAAGAATTCAATTTTTTTTTATGCCATTTCCTTTTACAATAAGCGACTATCTTATTCAAAATTTGTATCTGATTTTTCTTCATTGCTTTATCCAGGCAATTACTTGGTGGATACTAGTAAAAATATTGTAACAAAAATCCTATATATTTCACATAAATTCTTAAATTTAGATATTTTGAATATGGATCTATTATCTAGAAACCCAAACCTTGGAACAATATTTTATTCTAAAATCTGTATCAGATGCTCCATGTTTTCTTATATCAATGTTATTTCTTTAGGCCACTAGTGAAATAATTTGTTACAATTATGATATATGTGTATCCCACAATTAATTTGATATTTATAGGACCAATAACATCTAAACCCCATTAGGAAAAATGAATAACTACTAAAATGGTATGTAAGAGCATGGGAACTTTATTTTCTCTCACTAAAATGTTTGGCATGGTATATATTTCCTTATAAATGCACACGTGCCTATAAAAGGTGTAGGCTAATAGAATCCAACTCTGAATATTCTATGTGATGTCATAGATAGGATGAAATTTCCTCCACATACTCCTAGATGCATTTTCCTAATAATATTAATTGTTTAAGAATTAGGAAGACACCCTAATAACATTCCATCATGTTTCATTTTAAAGAATCGACTAGACACGAATACATCATTCCATTTGGGTACTATCCTAATTTCAAATATAATATAATATATTTATACCCTTATGATCTCAATATTAATTCATCATGATCACTTTCACTGCACTATTAAATATTGTTTGTTTTAACCCCTCTCAGAGGGGGGTGAATCAATGTTATCTGATCAATAATTTTATTTCCCAAACATATTTATATACTCTACTTTAGTGAAGTGAACTAGCATGTATAACCAACTGTGCTTAAAGAAACCAATGTATATGCAGAGAACTTGTGATTTAGATAATTCATCATGTGTTGAGCTTAAACCAGTATATCAGAGATTTATTAGACAATGCAGTAAAAGCAGAATAAAGCATTACACATAAGAAACACACATGAACACCAAGATTTAACGTGGAAACCCAATGTGGGTAAAAACCACCTGCTGTTGTCATCTCTGTCTTCTTTTAATACTAAGAGAATCTATTTACAACCTTGTACTGGTGCAGACTCATACTAGTACACAGGCTTCTATCTACAAAAGGTTACAAGCTTCTCTCATTCTCCAGCTTCTACTGGAAGGTAGCTACAACTACCTAGCTCTTGTACTAGCCAATATGTTTTCTACTATGAAGGTGCCAGCATACAAAAAAACTCCACTCTTACACCAGGGACCACATTTCATGAATTTTTAGACTGGATACTCCTAGATCACAACACCACAAACTGAAAGGCCATGTTTCATCAAATTTTCACACTGGAGCCATGAAAGCTTTTAAATTTAAATTACATCAACCAATCTTCAGTTGATCTAAACTTTTAGATCACTGAAACTAGAACAATGTGCTAAACCTAGAACATTGCCTCATCATTATGAACCAATTGTAACCATAAAAATCATGCATTAGAGTGTATATGCTACTTAGTTGAACCCAACCTACGTGTATATGCTACTTCTGTGAATTAAACCTGCGTATACCTTCAAAATTATTGCAAACATAAACTTTTGAAATAAGTCTGTACCAACCATCAATAAACTCAATACCTACAGAGCTTTACACAGGTAGGGACAGAGATCACTTCTTCTCACTTGTACAAGTAATTAATGAAATGCCAACCTCCTTATGCATTCAGTTTTACATTCAGATCTAACAAGACTTCATTGACAGACATCAGTAAAATGATAGAATTTGATCAGATATATCAGTTAGAGCTAAAAAGAATCTTTTCTTTTTTATATGCTACTTGAATGATCTAGACCTACGTGTATATGCTCTTTGGCCGAGATGAACCTGTGTACATATCTGCAAGTATTGACATAGAACGTTGCTGCAATTACAAACTTTAGAAAAACCCAAATCATGCTAGATAATGAATATAACAGGTGCAAAACATCATACCTAGTCTCGCTCAATATCAAATAATTCAAGAATAAGTCATTTCAAGTCTCATGATTCCTGATCCAATATTGAACTCAAGGTGCACATGAATATTTCATCTCTAGTCCCAAACATAACCCTGCAAGATAAAAGTATACTTCAGATGGAATTATTCCTTATAATCTTATTGCTTGCATGATTGGCCTAATGATCTTCGCCTCCTTAGATACTCTTAGGCCTTTCTCAATAACTTGGACGAAAACCACTTAGGACCAATACTTTGGACCACATCCCTAGGGTGAATACCTAGGACCAAATACCTCGGACCAAATACCTTGGAGAAATAACTTGGATCAAAATACCTTGGATCAAATACTTGGTTTTCCAACATGTACACGCTTTTTCCCCCCTGTGAAAGTGCGTGTCTACCTTATACGATCCTTTTGTTCTATTGACCCACGTGTCTATGCTTCTTGGAAAAAGTGAACCAACATATACCTCTCTTTCTTCATTCTTTGGAGTCTAATCTATAATCCTTTGTTGTTAACCTGTTGCACTGTGAACTATCATCGGAGAGTGTTTCCATCAAGGAAAACACCTGTATCATAATGCCAACAGTTTTCTACATAGATCCTACGAATTTGATGCGTATATTCCTTTATGGTGTCTGCTATGCATATAAGTCCTGGATTACATTTGGATGCACCATCAAATTTTATCCTAATGAAACCCTAGAATGGGGAGAAAACACCAAAGGAGAATAGATTGGGGGATATGGTAATTTCTAGGAAGCAAAGGACATCATATCAGAGGATAGATTCAACTTGGGCATGATGAGAGCTTCCATAGTTTGGGTTTTCCAATCGTGCTGACTCCTTGTTTCCCCCAAAATGGTCTCTCTAATATTAGCACGAATCATGGTCCATTTCATCTCAACCAACTACCACTCATCTTTGAATATGTGTCTATTTTGCTCCCAAATGTCCGACATCAGAAAGCCCATTTTGAAGACCGAATGCTCATTGATTATTGTACACTGGAATACATAGTGTCTCCATAATTACAATGTCTCTAGGTTACCATTGAGTAATCTATGTAAATAGCCAAAATGCTCTTGATGTATTTCTCATATATAGTTGGAGAATTGATGATGGTTGAGGATGTGTTCCATTGTTTCATTGTGTTGGCGACACATAGTGTAAAATGATGGCCCATGAGCCCTGCAACATTGAATCAAATCCCATGTTAATATCATCTTGTGGCCTACCAACCACATAAATTATGTAAATTTTGTCAATAAATGTGCTACCTAGATATTCGTCTAAAGAGGTTTGTGATCCAATGTAAAATATTTTGCTAATAATTAATATACTTCCATTAAAGAGAACATCCCTCTTGCTTGATATCCCCAATTTTGAGTGTATGGATTATTATCCAGAGGTATCTTTGAAGTTTGAAGTTCATGATCCAAATTACCCCATTGATTCATGTTAGGTGGATTCACCTAATGTTCTTCTTTTCCCAAGATCACTAAGGTTGTTCATCTACAACTCTCTTCCAAAAGTTTAATACTGTGAAGCACCTTTCTCCTACTTTAGAGGTGATGAGATCACCCATATTACACTTTTTAATTATTTTGGGCCTCTATTGCCATGCATTGAACGATCAAAATATAATAGTATGCTCATCCCTTTCTTCCCAAAAGGAATGTACCTGTATAAGGATTCTATTAGTTTTGGCTATATTGAAGATCAATGAGGTCGAGGGTAATTCCTATGCTCTCAATTGTTCAACCTAATACTGGAAGGTTCCATATTTTTTTCTTTTCCATTCTTTTCCATAAATCCTATCCACCTTGGAGTCATCTCCACCACAATTTTGTTTAAAGAGCTTTATTCGATAGTTCAAGGTCACATACACCCAATCCTCTTGCCATCTTTGGTAGAAAAATATTCTCCCATGCAACTGATGCCCATTTATTTTCCTTTTGAGTTCCTCTCCATAAGAACTTTTAAACAAGTTGAAATCCCTTGACAATTTGATTTATGAGCCACAAGCAATGACAATTGATATATACAAATGGATTGAAAGATTGATTTCAGAAGGACAAGGAACCTAAAATAATCATATATATATATATATATATATATCTATATATATATATATATATATATATATATAATATATATATATATATATATATATATATATATATATATATTATAGTATGTATATATATAAATGTCCATCCCTCGAGTTTGCATGAAACATTTTGCATAATATCTTGCGACAATACATTCTTAGAGGATTCATGACCATGGGAACCCCTAAATATTTGATCAAAAGATGACCTATATGAAAACCTATGGTCTAAGCTAGCTAGGACTGAATATTAGGATGATTATTGAGGAAGAAAATTTAGCTTTTCCTTTATTAATCAGGGTACTATATGCCTCCATGAGAGATTCGAGAATGGACTTTAATTCTCTAACTTCCTTTAGGGAGATTTTACAGAATGACAAAAGTTCATGAACAAATCACCGGTGGGTAATGGGAAAATCCTCCACACCTAGTCATAAACCTTTCAAGATTGCCTTCATGGAGGCGACGTTGAAATCACAACTAAGACACTCAAAAACCAAAATGAAAGGGAATCAAGATATAAGATTTCCCTGGCCCAAATCACATGTAGGATTAAAAATAATAGAGGATGAACCATTGAGTAAACAAATTGAAATGGAGTTGAGATCATGACATGGATCCATGAAATTGAGCTATAAGAAAATACAAAGGAAATGACAAAACCAATAAGATAATCCCAATTAAACCTATCATAGGCTTAATCCAACTTAATTAGCATTCTAAGATATTTAAACCTCCTCAGGGAGTGGATGACCTCATGGGATGTTACAATGTCATCTACTTTTTTCCTTCCCTCGAAAAAATTGGTTTTCTTTGGGGAGATTAAGTTGTGGACTATGGTTTAAGATATCCTACAATAACATATGTTATAATATTGTATATCATATTACAAAAGGTGATCGTGCAAAAAACACAAGGGTTGACAAACTTTCAGTCTTTGGAATCAATTTAATAATGTTGAGTTTAGCCAAGTCAATAATTTTTTACTTCTCTAATATTCTTCAACTATGGCATGGATACAATTCCAATGAATGTCCAACAAGCCTATAAGAAATATGTTGTGAATCCATCAAGTCCAGGGGCTTTGTTTCTTGGTGACATGACCACTTCTTCTAACTCTAAGTAGGTGATCTCCCACATAACAAATTTTCTTTCATCGTTATTGATGAGGCGTGAAATATTATTTTTGATGCATTTGATGGCTTCACTTTTATCTCGAACTAGATTGGTAAGGAGAGTCTTGTAATAATCCACCAGTTCTTGCTCCATGTCACCATGTTACAGTAATATTTTTTTGTCCTTAGACTTGAGAGAAAAATATAATATTATGCTAATGTTATTTAACCATAGTTGTGGAAGAATTTTGTATTCCGTTCACATTTTCTCAACCATTGGATTCTACACTTCTAGTATCATAAGGTTTCCTCCTACTTCCTACATTATTCAAGTTTATTGATCAATTAACCCTCCTCTTGAATAAGAGCATCGAATCTCTGCTCAATAATGAATTTTTGTTGGATATTTTCCTCTCACACCCACTTACCTTCCATTATATTCCCAAACTCATTTTTCTTCCAATCCTTAAGCTCTTGCTTGAATTCACTCAACTTAAGTTGAAAGGCATGCATCCTATTTTGACCATGAATTTCAATCTCATCCCACAAGGATTTTTCTTTGTTTTGGAACTTTAGATCTTATGGCCAGAAGATTTCAGAGTAGAAAGGGTCGTTCATTAGAGTAATCTTCAAATCCAGTTCTAGCCCAACCCACTATTGATATGATCCTAAGCATGGAAGGATTGATTCTTCTATGAAAATGTCCCTTCTCATCAACTCCTTGGTCACTAAGAATCGATCCAATAAGCTTTCTAGTTGATTCTTACCCCCCTCAGGTTGTTTCATGTATTCACCCTATTGATCTTGAATACCTCTGCTTCTCGGTTGAGGCTGCAATTTCCCCTTTTTTTCCTCTAGATACTTTATCAAGTTGAAGTTTCCCCTCACAATCCTTATTTGATCCTATTGTATTTCTCTACTCGCATGAAGATTATCTAAAAATTTCTCCTTTTCGATAGCTAGATGGTGATCATAAACTGTTGTTAGGGCCACGATCTCTCGTGTCGCTATATCTCTAAATGTTCTTGATAGTATTTGTGGACATGTGATCTAGTCTTTAAAGGATATATTCCCATAGTCCCATACTACTACCAAGCCCCCTACACTACCCTTCACATCTATTGTCATGGTATCAAATCTACTCCCATAGTGGCTAACTATATCCCTAACCCTTTCTTTGAATAAATTAGTTTCCTACAATATCAAGATTTTTGGCTTATTCTTATTCATCCTATCCTTCGAATACCATTATTTACCTCCGTTGTTGAGGCACCTTACATTCCATGTTGATATATTCATTTTAAAATAAAATTCTAAGTGCAGAAAGTCTCTGAAAGCAGGATTACCTAAGTTGTATTCACTAGATGTTCTCCTATAAACCTTGAGTGGGTTTTTGACCTCATTTTCAACTAGTTTTTGACATTTCTCCTTTCTTTGGGTTGACCTAGGATGGATGATCTGCATCAATTCCTAACTCCTCCTCTACTCCACCGATTTGACCATGCAATTGTAATTTTTTGAAAATTTCATGGTATTGTTACTTTTGGTTATTTGTCATGAATCTTGAATCTAGGTGTTTCCATTCTACAAGTAAATTTGTCAACATTGTCTCCTCATTGTTGAGTTCCTCTAATGGTTCCATCATTTCCATATTTTCTTGTTCTTCTTGTGGCGATTTTTCTATAATATCCTATGGATCTGCTTAGGCCTTGCATTTTGGCTTAGCCCATGCATTCGACGAGCCACTACTTGAATCAACCGCATTGGAGTTTCTTTATTTTGCAACAACTCCTCCTTTATGGAGAGCACCACAATTATATTGGTTGTTGTTTTATCTTTTCCACTAGATTGGTTCGATTGATTTTTGGGAGATTTATTTTTGCTACTAAACCTTTGGAAACCCCCCTCATCCTCTTTGGTTGCTGTCTCCTTTTACACAGATTCCTTCATTTATGCCTTTGTTAACGGGAAATCTAAAAATAATGGCCATATTTATAGTATCTTCTACATCTAAAAGATAAATGTTCATAGTTTAGTAATTCTATCCCCACTTCGTCATTATACTCTAATTTGGTGGAATCCAGAAAAAGTTGTTTGATATTAATATACACGTGAATTCTTACATTAAAAAGTATATTGGCCCCATTTGGTGCTATCTTGAATTACAAATACCCTCTAAAATTTTCGGATCCCAAAAATCAAGGGGTAAAGAAAATAGGTGGGCCCAAACTGGTTTAGCCATAAACTTTTCTGGATCAAATATTCACAAAAATATTAAATATGATAAAATCACATCAGAGAATAATAATTTTAATTACCTTTATTGATATCACCTGTTTTAATCTTCCTTCAACTTGTTTTTCTAGTTGTTGCAACTCCTGAACCGTTAGTGAATCAAGATCCTCACCCAGCAGATGGCTGCACGCAATTTTACATTACATATTAAAATATTTTTGCTATTTTTTTTATTTTTTTATTTTGGTTATCAAAAAAATATTACCTTCTGGATCTTTCTAAGCTTTCAACTGTTTCCTTCAGTCGCGTAAACTCCAAGTTTGAATTCTGCATTTACCAAATTAAACTTCGCAATGTCACAAATAGTTATGAAAGATAAATAATTGCGTTGTCATGTCTGATGAAAATATATCGAAAGATCAATTCATTTGGTCTTTTTGACTCTTAATACATGTTTTGAATCGTTAAATCATTTTGGCTCGAAACACATGTAAATAAAGCTTTAAATAATATTATATTACGAAAAATGAATAAATTGTAAATAAAGCGTATCTAGTTTTATAATAATATTTAGGTTAACTGTTATTTATGTAAATGAAAATATATTTTCCGCCCTGAACATTAGATGGTAACTTATTGGGTTAAAATTACATTTTGTTTTGAGGGAGCATTTAAAACTACTTTTAATTCGTTTTACACTATTTTAAATGGAGTAATTTTTTAAAAATATAATATGAATCCATTCTCATTAATCAACATCAAAATACCATAAATTATTTTTTTTTAATAAATAAATTATAATAACTTTATATATATATATAAATAATTCATTAACCATAAACTTATCTCTTTCTAATAAATAATTATAATAAATTTAAATAAATAATAATATTTATATATATTCTATTGATACTACTAAAGACTTCATATATAAGATTTGAAGTTAAAAAGTCCTATTTTCTTTTTAATCACAATGGAATTTGATAATGTAATTGTCTGGAAAGTCATTATTTTATGTTGTTTATCATAATCATCTTTCAATATTCAAAATGCTATGGTTTTAATAATTAAAATTTAAATTATAATTTCTAATTTTATTATTGGATTTTTGAAAAAATATTTTGAAAAATCAAACTATAATAAATAAGTAAATATAATAAATATAATATATATATATATATATATATATATATCATATGCTTTTTAACTATGATGTTGTGAAGGATTAGGTGCTCATTAAGTTTTAGTTCATTATTTTTAGATGCCAATAGATTGATTGAAAGGAATATTATTGATGCTTATGTGTAGAGCAACATGGAGTTCTATGTGCTCTAGGTTTTGCTTCATGTTATTGATTAATATTATCTACTTATAAAGTAAGTCTATGGAATTTTCCCTAGAGAAATCACATCCATGGTGCTCACCAAGATGAAAGACAAAAAGCATGTCAAGAATGTTGTTATTAATGTTATTACTTATCATAATGACTTGTAAATTTAGATGACCAAGGATGAAAATCTATGAATATGTTAAGGATCATAGATGTTAATTTAGATGAGAAAATATGATAATCTAAATTTCTTAAGGATCCTGAATGAAGTCATTGTTACTACCATTGGATATGGGTTTTCCACACCTCTTTGTAGATACATTCAAATTATTTAGAAGCATTTCAATGCAATTCTCTCATTAATATGCATGCTAAATGGGGGCAATTATAGGATGGGAAACCAATTTTTCACAAAATGACTCGATGAATATTGTGTGATAAGATTGATCATGTAAAAGAAAATGTTGGGTTATATTTAATTTCAGAGCCTTCAAACATAAATACAAGATTTTAAATCATAGTAAAGTCTTTGACAGAGAAAACTTTAATCTTTACGTTCTTCTTTGTCAATGTATTTCCCGAGACATTCCATATACTTTGAAGGGTTTAACCATTCCAACAATGTAGCAAAAGATGCAAGAATTTTACCCATAGAAGCACTTCTAATGGTACACCGTTCCGTAGGTTAAAGTTCATATTCCATTAGTCAAGCTTCAAGCCATAGCTTCAATGAAGTATGACCCAACCCTGAATATTAGATCTTTGTATTCCTTTTGCTTAAAGACCAATTTGAAGAACCTTTTTTTTGTAGAAGGAACAATTCATCTACCATTCCATCATTGGGCACAATTTTTTACGAACCAATTGTCTTAATTGTAATATCCATGTGTTTGTTTTTTGTCATGTTAATGTGTTACTATTTGTAGATGGAATTATAGACATGATGGCATGATGGCGGGAAATCCATGCTTGGTTGAATGAATGTGAATAGTAAAGTTATTATGATGTAATAGAAAAAATTTTGTTAATAAATAAATAAACTGGAAACTACGTGGAAAAGAAGAACTCGAGTAAATAGATTGTTGCCAAATAAATATTCCATAGAGAAAAATAAAGGAAAGACGGAAGGAATCCTAAAATTCCCTAGGAAGTAGTAGATAAGATTTAATGAGATGGGAGAGAAAAATATAATTAAATAACTTAGATAGAGAACGATGTGAAGTATGTGTCAAATAAAGCACCGCAAGAGAGAAACGAAGGCTTTAAAAGAAAGATAGAATTTTTTTTCTTTTTTTAAAAGCCTAGGTAGGTGGGCTTGCAGACCCACAAAAGTGGGACAACGCTAAGAAAAATATGCTATGGAAGAAATTGTATAAAATACACTAATTGGGATTCAAAGAGGTTGTTGATTCCATTAGTAAGAAAATCTCAGCTCAGGAGGAACTAGCAGATGCAGTTCATGGTTGAGTGGATAACATGAATTTTCAAATTCATGGTTGGGTGGAAAACATGAATTTTCCAAGTGTGTTTCCAGTGGAAATTACGGTTAGATAGTTTACTTGTAATTATGATTTGTAAGTATGATTTTGCATGGTTGCCTTGTTCATGATACATGTAGCTAAAATCACTTGCTACATGATTAGTAAGACTATATTAGTAATGAGATTGTATAGATGCAAAAGATGACTGCGTTGTTGTTTGTTCATTTGTATATTTGTTTATATACTAGATTAATACTCATGAGAGTATTTTTCCATTTTATGAGTTTGACTATACATTACAAATAAAAATGAAGGGAATAAACAGTCTAAAGCTTGATTTATTATTATTGAAGAAGAAATTTTGGTATAAAAATTGATAGCTTTTCGTTTTCGTACAATATAGGGTAGTTGTAAGCAGAATGATCTTAGAGTGAGAGTCGAAAAAAAACTTCAATAAACAACTTGTCTGTGAATATATAGAGTTAAGAGAACCAATCTTCTAAGACTGTGTAGATGGAATTCGAGTTTAGTAGAAGCCAGTACATGTGCACTAGAAGAGTTAGAGGGATGGACAATTTAGTTATAATACTACATCATCGCTAAGAAATATAATGAGAACTAATCTCACGATGTTATATATCTAGGCATATGAAATCAAGGAAACTATTATTCCCATTGTCGTGAGTCGAGATGTATAAAAAATAATAAATGGTAATAGATGTGGCGAATGAGTAATATAGATATGTAGAGTCGTTTAACTTAAACTAGGTTGTAGAGAATTATAAAATAAGCGAACACAAATTTTAGATATTTGCTCTAGAATGTTTCAACTTAGGAAATGAAGAATATCGTAAGGTTCCTGGACTATTACCAGAATAAGAAAACTCTACCCATATTCAAGAAAAATAGGGTAGGCAGAGTTTAATGCATAAGAAAAATTCTCAGGGCATCCCTCGTAATATATCTTTGAGCGAAAGGATTCTTTGGAAATTCTTCATTAAGGCTGAGTGTGTTGTGAAAATCTACAACATAATCAATAAATAATTTAGTACCATCTCATTATGATGCAGTAGAATATACACCAGAAGGAAATAGAATAACAATGACAACATAAATTTATAAGTATTTAATCATACACCACCGATTCTAACTTCCTCTTAGAGATCAAATATTTTAACAAACCCAAACCTGACATGTGAACAATACATGTGTCAAAAAATAAATAAATATAAGGCTAGAGAAAACAATGTGTCTAGATGTGGTGTAACAAACTATAATTATTCATCCATTTCAAGCAAATGACCATAGTATCCATGTTACAGAAGGTAAAGAAAATAAACTAATATATGTATCCAAAAGGCCCTGAGAATTTTTTGGCTCTGCATATGGAAATACCAGTGACACAACATTTTGTATTAACGTAGTTAAAAGAAAGCAGAAATATTATAGTTATGCAGCCATACAAGCTAGTAGTTAAGACTATATAGATATATATATACAATTTTTTATGTAGTACATATTGGTACCAATGCACACTTTATATTCTAGGAACTTTTATCCCTCTTAAAATTTAGTCTTTTTCTGAGTGAATGGAAACATTAGGAATCACCCTATTATCATAGGTAAAACAAGGTTTACACCCAAATATTATGGTATCAAAGTATGCAACAGGGGCTGGCAAATAACAAGACGAGTACCTACCTGTAAAGCTATGGAAACGGTTAGTGGTGGAAGATGGGCCTGGTTTCTACTGTGGTGCTTTGTTTCGAGTACCCAGTTACCTATAAATGATCTAGAGAAAGGTACACCTGTGAGATTCGTTTAGCCTTGGTGAAGAATTCATTAAGATTAACAATTAACCGAAGCCATTAACTAGAAGGAAGGAAATAATATATATATATATAATATAATAATATATATATATATCTATATATATATATATATATATATATATTCCTATAAGGGAAAGAAACTAGGGCATCCCTAAATGTGAGGGAACCATATGATATCTAATAGCACCATGAGGGATCGGACAAAACATAGGAAAGTTATAGTTACACATGTATAGAAGAATGCTACACTGATCCATAATGGAGAAAAATGAATCCTATCAGCTTATTCTCATTACTATGCTACTACGCACCAAGGTTATTCTAACTAGTTGGAGAATTACTACCATAATTATGTTACCATCCCTTTGTTGCTAAGATCAAGTATAACCTCTAAGGGAAGAAAAAGAGAATGAGACTTCTAGACAGGCATTACTCGATCATGGTGTTGTAGCAGTTGCAACATTGTCCAAAATTTTGGCCTGTACTCAAATTTCGAAGCCTACTGTGGATCCTGTGATTGCTCATTCCTTGTCACTTATTTGGTAAGCTGATGATCTCAAGCTCCCCATTTCAATATTACGAGTAATTCATGTGTCATCTTTTGGGATAGTGATTATTCATTGTTATGCAAAGGAAAGTTTATTTTTCTTCAAGGGGAAATCTTCCCAACCACCCATAGAATTCAAAACTATGTGGTGGTTTCTTCCAGTGTTCTTCCCTTGGCCGGAATCCATTATCTCTAGAAACTACGCAGTTTTGTCCCTCAACTCCCTAGTCTCACTTGCATACTGAAACTAAATAGATGTGTCCTCGCAAGACCTTGCCTAGCATCATGAAACTGCACAATTTTGTCCCTCAGCTGCTCAGTCTACCTTGTATCTTGAAACTGCACAAATATGTCCTCCCAGGGACTCATCTTGAAACAACCACTACTAGTTGGAACTACATAGATGTGTCTCTTAGTGATTACAATAAGAGTGACATGCTAGAGGACTCTCAAGAATATGGGGAAGAAAATAAGCAGACCAAGGAACCAAAGGAATCATAGAAGATCGAGACCACATGACGACTCCATCTAATGCACAACCCTTGGAGGGTAGGTATGAAAATCAAAGCACATATTTTGAAATACACCTCTTAGTGTACCTCTAAGGACTACTTATCATTGTCATATCATTCTGTCTTCAATGGCATGCATAGTTCCAAGCACTGAACATCATTACATGTGTTTCCTCTATATGTCTTGCTCCCTTTTTCTTGCTTAACCAATTGTCATCTTTTGGGATGTTGATTTTTTTCCATGCTTGTGATCTTATTCTAGTGATTTCTAAGGCTTTTCTTTGTTTTTTTTGGGTTATCTTAGCTATGTGAACACCCATCGCACTAACACACAAAGTTGTAAGCATTTTCGCACAAGTGTCATCCAAAGTTTATCCCAAGTGTCACACTTGTTTCTTTCACTATAGACACTCCCACAAAGGTTCATTATTTTCTATGTTGTCATGGTGGTCATTGTTGCCATGTTTTTGAAGTATGCTAAGTGTGTGATCATAATGTCGAGTCATCACAAGTTCACTTGCCTCTCACACTTAGTCATTTTCCTATAAATATATTGATGGAACAACTTCAATTCCCCGGACCCTGACTGAGATGCATTGTGTAGTATGAACCCTGAGTGGTGTTGATATTCTATATATAACTATGAAATTCTTGAGGGTGTCCTCTTGGTCAGTTGCACTATGCAATCCCAAAGGTGAACACCCTATCTTCCTTCATAGAAGTATGTAGAAACTGCCTCTTTGCCTATATGAACTGCACACTTCAAAAGAACAGACATCAAACCACCTTCCTGCTTAACAAAACTCCACATTTCATAGATGCCTGAGCTTGCACTACTCCTCGAAATTGTGCAGAGATGTCCTCCCAGTAACTTCCCTTAGTCGAGACTCACTGCTCTAAAAAAATGAGCAGAACTATCCTTTGGCTCCTCTGCTTTACTACCTTGTCTTCCATCTAGAAACTACGCAAAGGTCTTCCTGAGGTTCCCACCTTGTAGCTTCCACTATTGTCCTTAACTGCATAATTCTTCCTCCTAGTGGCCTCTGCTCAGTTTTTCCGAATAGTGAAGATTGTGCCTTGGAGTTCGTTGTGCAACCCTAAGTTGTGGTTTGCATAGGCTTAGTGACTAGTACCCCCTCGTTGCCAAATGGAACTGCTCAGTGCATATTTATTGAGCCCTCTTCCCAACCTCTTCTTTGGCCTGGGCCCAAAACCTAGAAAACAATGCATCGTGCTAGACTAGGAGGTTTTTATTTTATGTTGTCCCATCATGAGTGAATTGCAGGAACAGATACATTAATAGATCACAGTGAGACAAATAATGGTATGAAAATGGAGCACACATGCTAGAAGACTTACCTACAACTAGATGGACGAAATAAGAAATAGGTGAAAGGAACACATGCATGGAATCGTCTTGCAAGACTAATAGCATCAAAGACGTTAGATCATCAAGACATGGAGAGGAGAAGACAAAGCACACCTGAGAGTACATCCATCATTTAACAATGCAACAACTTCACATGGACACCAGAGATAGCCAATACATGTTAGCAGTGTCATGTCAAGTTGTGTCATGAGTTCTCAAGGGCACATCACCACTATGGGCCATAATTGTTGTAACGAAATGTAATGTAAAGTGAAATTCCAATCGATGCAAACAAGAAGATGAAGACTCATGTCAGCTGAAAATTCATAGGAAGTTCAACAATCATGAGGATAGTCCAAGAGTCACAAGCATCAAGCATCACCCTGGGCTATATATACTATTCCCATTATATAATCAAGGAATTTTCACCTTAGTTCCTCCCACATAATGTTGAGAGTAGACAACTAGTTCTTATAGGAGTGGGGAGTGGCTCCAATATCCCATTATTGGGACTAGTGATGCATGGTGTATAGATGTGTCTTGCGACTTTTTCTTAATTCAAAAGCCTGTGAAGGCCAATATGTTTTAATGGATGTTTTGTGTATGTTTCTAAGACTATTACTTCAGAATTTGTAATGAATGTTTGTCTCACATTAACTAAGATAGGTTAGCTAATTCTGTTTTTTTGGTCTTACATTGTTTGGAATATGTTGTACTGGTTATCACCACTGTCTCATTCCTGTGGACTACTCTGCGAGATACTAGATAGACAAACTTTGTGTATTGGTTCTCACCGCTGTGACATCCTTGTCAACTACTCCACGTGATACTCGACATACAATTTTTGTTTTTTCGTTTTAACGACCATCACATCCATTTGGACTACTTTGCATGGTGGTGTATGTGTTGTCACCTTCACTTTGGTTTTAATGACTGCCACTTCCGCTTAGTGTTGGAAAAACCTTTCTAGTTCACGTGGGTCTCTTCGTGGGTGGTACTATTACATCTCACTTAGAGGCTCACTTAAATCTTCCCCTTTTTCATAATATAACCTGGACACGAGTTACATTAAACACTCACTAATAACTCTTACCTTGTTGTTTGAAGTGCCAACATAACACTCTCATGTACTGATAGTCAGAGCTAAGGAATATCTTTAATTATACGGAAACTGAGACTTTATACTGGATGGGACTCCTACACCAAATGTGGTGAGGTCTAATTGGGACTTCATATCAGGCAGATCCCCTTGGTTGATAGATTTCCAACACCGTCAACAAAAAGGCGCTAGAAGGAGGGTTAGATGACAAAATGTGCCCAAAGAGCCTGATTTGAATCCCTTATTTTCAAGTGGCTCTTTCCGAAATCACAATCCCAGGATGTTTTTCTAAATATTTTAATTATATGATCTCTAAGGAAGCTATTCATGACCTGGCCAAACTTAAGTTCGATGGTGTGGGTGAATCAAATTTTCATGAACATCTGTTTCAAGTTATCCATCTTTGTCTGTGTCATAAACTAGGTTCCAAATATGTCATGGCTAGATTTCTCACCCTCACATTCGAAGTTTGTCTTAGACAATGGTGTCATACGTTACCAATTTCTTCCATCTGTTCATTCGGTGAGCTTGACAAGATGTTGTATAAAGATTTCGATAAGCATAACCACCAAGATTTTTGTGAAAGAATCCATCATTTAAGAATGAAGCCTGATGAATCAACTAAGGACATTGTTGATATGTTCCTTCACCTCTGTTGCAAAATTCCTGAAAAAAATTGAACTCACATTTCTTTAGACAAGAGTTTAAACACTTGGTTCATTTCTCCCAACATGGTGAACCTCCTTTTTCCCCTTCCTTCCCAACTCTTGTGGATCATGAGCCACCTCAGATTGGAGAGGAGGAGCCCACTACGCTATTTGTTCCGTGTCCTCCTCCTTTTCTACTCCCGATGTGGGCTCCCCCTTGTGGTGATCATGACGCTAAAAAATGTGCAGAACATGTCTCCAAACCATCTTCTTGTTTATATCCTGCTTGAATGGACAAAATTCAAGAATGGTTGAGGAAGCCTGCAATGAAGACTCACTCCTCCATTCCACAAGAGGATATCATCGTTCATAACTCAAGTATTGAATCTGATATGCATCCCTTCCTTCGTCTATCATCTACAAGCCATGAGTCCTTGTACCATGACTCTCTCAATCATTATGCTTCACTAGTGAGTTGTTCGTATTCTCTTGATTCTCAAGTTCTTGTCTCAAATTGCCATCAAGTGCAAGGTAGTCACATTACATAGGCAGAGGATCGAAAAGCTGAGGACACTATCAATCTTCCCTTTTTATTTCAAAATTGTCTACATTAGAAAAATGAGCTTTCATTCTTGAATTACTATCAATCTACTACCTTAGTGGAACATCCAGTACAATTAGATATATCAATCAACCCCCAGCCTTGGGTAATCATCACTCCCCTAATTCCATATGTCGTGACGAATACCCAAGCACATCATGTGATATTTCGTTTTCTCACGAAGACTTTAACTTAGATTTACAATGCACTTTAATGAAAGAACAAATCCATATTGAAACTTCCTCTTCACCTTAATTTACCCTATGTTGTACCCATTCCTCATCATCGCTTCTTTGTCATGAAGACAACATGTCAAATCAAATTTCTCATTCGATATCACCAATTCATTAATCTTTGGATGTACCATCAAAAGATCCTCTTCAATTGAGCAATCCAGTTGTTGTTGGAGCTGAAACGTCTAGTGAAATTTGTGATATAGATGGCTGCCATCTGGAGAGAAGTTTTGAAATAAGCAATAGTAGCCACCCTCAAGCCATGCATGATTTGGTCCAGGTTTCAGAATCTGATTCTACAGTTGTGGAAAGTTTTGGGACGTGATAGGGAGTTGAGGCACTTCAATGTCCGTTGATGGTTATGTCAGGACTTCGCAACTTTGGTAAGCCGCCCAAACCAAATCATATCTGATTTCTCATGCACAATCCATCTATATGCATGGTTTCATTTCATGTGGATCCTCATGTAACAAATGTTTGGTATTTCGAGTGTGATATTTCAAATTTTCAATATTTCACGTATGGCCGAATTTACGATTATGTTATAGCTCATTCATATTCATGCAAATATTTTACATTAAACTTAGGTTGGGAATGTTCAACTCTCATGAAATCATGAAATTTGTTATGGACTATGCAGTTGGGTTCTAGGAAGACCTTTCTGGTTCACGTGTATCTCTTCGTGGGTTGTACTATTACCTCTAACTTAGAGGCTCAATTTACTCTTCCCCTTTGCAGTAAGCGAACATAGACATGAGTTACATTACGCACTCACCACACACACTTACCTTGTTTTTCGAAGATATCAACATAACAGTCTCATGTGCTGACTACAAGAGCCAAGGAAAATCTATAAAGATAGGGCAACTGAGCCTTTGTTGGGATGACTACACCAAATGATCTGAAGTCTAATTGAGACTTCATATCAGGGAGATCCCCTTGGTTGACGGATTTCCAACATAGTTAACAGATGGGTAACTTATTTGAAATTTGAAAAATAACAAAGCGAAGAATAGTGAATAAAAATTACCCATTACCGAATGGCTATCACATATGGAGAAAAAACAAGATAAATTTCCTCTGACAAAGAAGCTATCCTGGACATTTCCAGAATTCAAATCCATAGCACTATAGGAGCTTCTATGGAAAATAGACACCTAAAAATATGATTTAAATTAGATCTACAAATAGCCAGGAAGGGTAACATAAGAAAGAAAATAATAAACCTTTGTTTACACTTGCCTGGGTGGGTGCCGAGTTATAGGAGAAAAAAATTGCCACACATCATTGGAACCAAGAAGGGATACATGAAAGCTACCACATGCCAACCTTCCTTTACGACATTATGGGTGTATGACACTCTTGATAAAAAAATTGGGCAAGGAACTAGAGGGAAGGGATAAGTATGACGAGGAGAATTAGGGTTACAATATGAAATCTCCACCCTTCCATGGAGTGAAGCCATCCAAATTGTTCAAAAAATCCAATCTTTGACACATCACATGGAGGCCACCTATAGGGTGAGCATGTGGCACCCCACAGTTCATGCATAATTTTCAATGGTAGCCTAGTATGCCTTGTAAACTATTCCAAGGTATCCCATATATAAATATAGTGACGAAGGAATCTAATTGAACTCAAGTGAAGGTACAAATATTAAATAGGCGATAAAACCAATGAAATAACCCAACCCTCATTTCTTACACCTAAGATAATTCAAGTGCCAAAGTTGAATATTAGTATTAAATAAGCCAAATCACTATTTTTGTTCATTTCCCTAGCATTATTGATCCTTAGTAGAAATTAGAGAATAATTAAACAAACATATGGAAACCAGGGTGTTTCCACGGATAAAAATAAAAATAAAAGTTGGATATGCTAGGTATGTGATAGGTAGTATCAGAGCCAAGTTTCAAAATGGCGCCAGATAGAACCATCATAGTAATGATTAGGAAAGTGTAGAATGGAAAAGAAGATGTTTTAACTTATGTAGTATTAAAACTTAGCTGTGTTTGAATGTAAGGTATTGAATTGAAGTTGGCTACTACTGAATGACTAGGGATCCTCCTCCAGCTATCCTCGTGAAGGAGGAATTGTATGTCAACTTGTGAAATGGATGTATCCCACCAACATCTCAATTTATGGGTATTTTCATAAATTTATAGAAAGATATGGATCACCTTAGGAGCAACAATGAATTCTTGTTAAAGGCTAGTGAGG
This sequence comes from Pinus taeda, assembly GCA_000404065.3. Lineage (NCBI taxonomy): Eukaryota > Viridiplantae > Streptophyta > Pinopsida > Pinales > Pinaceae > Pinus > Pinus taeda. Next base: position 191,147 of record APFE030248366.1, read on the forward strand.
AACAAGAAGAAAAGGATGAGAGAGTCGACAGAAAGGTCCAACCATAGAACCTTAGAACCATAACTACCAAAAATAAAAATTGTGGAAACAAAATATAATAAGTTTGAAAGTATAGGCGATTTGGATAGAATGTATCCAAAAAAACATCAAACAAAGAAGAAAGTGGAGTTGCTATGAGAATTTAGAAAAATAAAAGCCCCATACTTATGATGGTGAAAACGATGAGGACGCAAAATCGTGGCTTCTCAACATGAAAAAATATTTCTAGGTTTATGAGTATGAGAGTAACTTGAAGGCTAGGCTAGCCATGTATCAGTTGCAAGGTAGAGCAGCTCTTTGGTTGGAAGAAGCCTAAAGTGTACACATGGTGGAAGAAAAGATTGTTTCTTGGGAAGAATTCTAAAAGAATTTTAATTCCTGCTATCTGAATGAATTATATTATGATGATGGTTCTTGGAAGTTCCATGCATTAAAGTTGGGACAACTGATTATAACTTATTTTTTGGCTAAATTTAAGAAATTGTTGCGATATGTACCCTATATTAAAGATGAGAAAGCCAAATTACAATGTTTTTTGAACTTATTACCTTCCCCTTACAAAGATAGGATTGAGTTCAATGATGCTAAGATAATGGATCAGGTTGCAAGGAAAGAAATATCGTGCTATCAATAGTTCAGGAATAACAATGAAGGCTTAAAACCTTGGCAAGGTAAGGACATAAACAAATCTACATTGGGGTCAAAAAGACAGAAACCCACTTATATTAGAAGCTTTGGTAAGGACCATTAGTGGAGGAATTCCAACAAGGAAAATTTAAACTAGTAAGTACAATCTCAAATTGGGTCCAAACCCATGGATCTGAACAATAGAAAGACCATTGGGGTCAAGGAGAGGGAATCATTGAAGTGTTGGGGATGTGGTGAACACCATCTATTAAGATACTATTTACATAATCCCAAGTCCATTCAAAATATTCAAGATGTTTAGAGGGCTACAACATTGAATGATATTTTCAAGATATATCCCTATAATAAGTGTAGCACTGGAGGATAAACCAGAAGAGCACCAATCTACGATGATTGAGATTAAAGGTACCATTTTAAGTGAATACTTTTTTGTCTTAATTGATCCAGGTGCTGGTTTAAGTGACATTAGTCCTCTGGCTGTGGAGAAATGTAAATTAGAAATAGAGAAATTTAAGACTGCATGGCTAGTACAATTAGCAATAGGTACAAAAAGAAGAGTGACTAACTAAGTGAAATAGTGTCATCTAAATTTAAATGGTTTCTCTACATAAGTATATTTAAACATACTCCCCTTAGGAAATTATGATGTATCAATATGCATGGACTGGTTGGAAAAAATTGGGGTCATTATAAAATGTTTGGAGAAAATAGTAAGTTGTATGAGAGAAGATGGACAAACCAAATTAATCAAAGGTATACCGAAATCCATATCAATTAGATAAATTTCAGCATTACAAATGAAAAAGAGTGCAAGGAAAGGGTGTTAGCTATTTATTGTGCATGTGGAAATAAATGAACAACAAACAAAAGAGAAAGAGATGAAGACCCTGCCCATCATTGAGGAGTTTCAATATGTTTTTCCAAATAAAATCTCAATCTTACCTCCTTGAAAATATATAGATTTCTCCATTGATTTGGTACCAGGTGCAACCCAGCGTCTCAAGCTCCCTATAGAATGCATGTAACAGAATTACGAGAGTTGAAAATGTAGCTACATGAGTTACTAGACAAATCCTATATTACATCCAGTGTATCATCATCGGTGGATCCCGTGTTATTTGTTAGGAAGAAAGATGACACATTTATAATGCACATCGATTATCGAAAATTAAACAAGTTAAGAAATAGAAATAAATAACTCCTGCCTCGTATTTATGATCCATTTGATCATGTGAGCGGGGAAATAATATTTTAAAATATTGATTTAATGACTATATTGATAAGATGAATTTTTGGACCAGATATGGTCCCTAAAAATTTGTAGTGTTACCCTTTGGTCTTAGTAATGCACCAACAACCCTTTTGTGTTTAATGAACAATTTACTTAATACGTACCTCAAAAAATTTGTTTTGGTATTTATATATGAAATTTTAGTGTATTACAATACTGAAGAGGAGCACAAAGAACATTTCAAATTAGTGCTGCAAATTTTAAGAGAACATCATCTATATCAAAAATTTAGCAAATGTGAATTTTGTAAGGGAAGAATACAGTAATTGGCCCACATTATTTCAAAGGAGGGATTGTTTGTTGATCATGAGAAGGTTAGGGATATTTTAGAGTGGGTCATACATAAGGACATGTAATTTGTCCACTCATTTATGGGAATCAAAGGATATTAGTGAATATTTATAGAATGATTCTCTAAATTGGCCAATCCTATTACATCATTACAAAATAAAGGAACAAAGTTTGAGTGGACGACCAAATTTCGAGACAACTTTGAAAAACTAAAAAACTTACTTATAGTTGGCCGTATTTTAAAAATTGTAGACTCAGATAAGGAATTTACAGTGGGCACAAATGCTTTTTTGGAAGAATTAGTGGGATTTTTGATGCAGGAAAATCCAATAGTAGTTTATGAGTCTAGGAAACTTAAGACACATGAAAATAATTATGTTGTATATGATTTAGAGTTGGATTCAGTAATACATGCTCTAAATATGTGAAGGCACTACCTTTTGAGAAAGAAATTTACTCTATTAACAAATCATATCATCTTGAAATATCTTTTTAGCCAACCAAATCTTAATGCCAGACAGGCAAGGTGGATGGATTTCCTTAGTGAATTTGAGTATGACATTAAATAGATAAAAGGGAATGAAAATAAAATAGAAAAGGCCTTCAAAAGAAATGCACATGATTTAATGGGGGTATTTGCTAATAGTATGGGAACATATCTTGTAGGGTAAATTAAAAAATCAATGCAAGAAGATCACAAATACCTGGAAATTCAACAGAAATTGTAGCAAATAGAAATTTTAGGTTATGCTAAAAATTCTATATTTTTTTAATCTAGAGAAATAGATTGTGTGTTCCTAATATGAGTGCTTTAAAACATATGATATTAAATTAATATCACAAGAAACCATATTCATACCATCATGGGTATGAAAATATGATAACAACATTGAGAAAAGTTTTTTTTTAGCCATGTATGAAAAACGAAGTGGTAGAATACTTATAGAAATGTCTAGAGTGTCAGCAAGTAAAGGTGGAGCACCAACACCCTACTGGATTGTTGAACCCACTTCTCATTCCTAAATGGAAATGGGAAGTGTTTTCATTGAATTGTATTACAGGAATTCCAAAGACAAAACAACAACATGACTCCATTATTGTGGTGGTGGACAACTTGAGTAAATCAGTACATCATATACATGTGCATTCTACTTATGTAACAACACAGATTGCCAACATTTCCATGAGGGATATTTTCTAGTTGTATGGAGTACCAAAGATGATAGTGTCAGATAGAGATGTTAAATTCACTTCTAAATTTTGGAAAGCCTTATTTGGAGGCATGGGGACACTTCTAAATTTTAGTACTGCATATCATCCCCAAACTGATGGGAAGATAGAGAGAACTAATAAAATTTTGGAGGACATGCTAACAATGCACGTTGTGGATAGATCCAACAAATGGGAAGACTTCCTACATTTAGCAAAAATTGCTTACAACAACAACTACCAAACTTCAATAGAAATGAGTCCTTTCAAAGCTTTGTATCGCAGAAAATTCGATACACCTCTTAGATGAAGCCAATCTAAAGACAAACTAATATTGGTGCTAGATGCATTATAGGAACTAGAACACGTAGTGCCAAAAATTATACAAAGCATAAAAACTACACAGGACAGACATAAACTATATGCTGATGAGAAACGAACTCACAAGGAATTCAAAATTGGAGACTGTGTTTACTTGAGGGTGAAACCGAGGAAAAATACTTTAAGGACTGAAACCTATACAAAATTGGCACCACAATTTTGTGGGCCTTTTAAGATTTTGGATAAAATTAGTTGAGTAGCATATTAGCTAGCATTTTCAATCATGTTAAAGTACATAATGTTTTTCATGTGTCTTCGTTAAAAAAATATGTTCATGATAATTGTCAGATAATTGAATGAAATTTGATACAGGTGGAACTAGAAGGATATTTCTTGGTAGAACCACACTGAAACTTATATCATAAAGAGATCTTGCTCTAGAATCGATTCATCGATCGGGTTCAAGTCTAGCATAAACACTTTACACCTAAGGAGGCTGCTTAGGAGTTAGAGAGCCAACTGCAAGAAGCATATTGAAACCTATTTAAAATATGAATTAAATAGACAAGGAACATCGAGGAAAGTGTTCAAAAAGAAAGGTGGGGAAAGACGTAATATCCCTATGTATTTTTTGGGTCATGTTAATGTGTTACTATTTGTAGATGGAATTGTAGACTTGATGGTGGGAAATCAATGCTTGGTTTGAATGAATGTGAATAGTAAATTTATTATGAATTAATATATTAATTTTATTAATAAATAGAAAAACTAGAATCTACTTGGGAAAGAAACACTGAAGTAAAGAGATTGTTTGCCAAATAAATCTTTCGTAGAGAAAAAAAAGGAATCCTAAAACTTCCTAAGAGGCAGTAGATAATATTTAGTGAGATGGGAGAGAAAAATATAATTAAATCACATAGGTAGAGAAAGATGCTAAGTATGGGTGGAATAAAGCACCTCGGGAGAGAAAGTGGGGGCTTTAAAAGAAGAATACAAATGTTTGTTTTAAAATCCTAGGTACGTGGGTTGGCAGACTCACAAAAGCATGTTTCCGCTAAGAAAAAGTATGTTACAAAAGATGTTATATTAAATACACTAATTTGGAATCAAATAGGTTGTTGTTTCCATCAGTAGGCACATCTCATCTCGGGGGGGACAAGTGGATGTAGTACATAGTTGGGTGGAAAACATGGATTTCCCAATTGTGCTTCCAACATGAATTATAGCTAGATAGTTTATTTGTAATTATAATTTGAATAGTTGGCTTGTTCAAGATACATTTAGTGAAAATGATTTGATACATGATTAGTGGGCCTATATTAGTACTGAAGTTGTATGGACGAAAAAGATAACTGTATTGGTGTTTGTTCATTCATACTTCTATATACTACATTAATACTCATGAGAGTATTTTGTTGTTACTTGAGTTTGATTGTACATTACAAACATAAATGAAGGGAATAAATAGTCTAAATATTTATTTATTATTTATGAGGAAGAAATATTAGTATAAAAATTTATATATTTTCTTGATGTACAATATAGGGCAGTATTAAGTAGGATGGTCTTAGAGTGAGATTTGAAAAAGGAGAGATTCAATAAACAACTTGTTAGTTGGTATATAGGGTTAAGAGAACTTATTTGGTAAGACTATGTAGTCCTGGTCCCTTTAACGATGAAATTCAAGTTTACTAGAATCCAATGCATGAGCAGTGGTAGAGCTAGAGGGTTAGATAGTCTAGGTATACTAACTATGTCATTGCTAAGAAAAAGAACCAGATCTAATGTCACGATGTTAAATATCTAGGCATATGAAACAGCTGAAAGGCGGTGGAGTTTTGGTTAGTTGGAATTCTCAATGGTAATCTAGCAAACTACTATTCTTGTTGTTGTGAGTCAAGATGTGTAAAAACCAATAAAGGCTAACATATGTGGCTAATGAGTAGTCAATCTACGCAAATTAACCTAACTTAACTTGCGCTGTAGATAATTATAAAATGACTGAAAACAAATTTTAGAAATTTGTTGTAGAGTCTTTCAAACTAGGAAATGAATAATATTGGAAGGTTCCTAGACTATTATGAGAATAGGAAAAATTTACCCATATTCAAGAAAAAAAGGATAAGCAAAGTTTAATACACAAGTAAAATTCTGAGAGCGTCCGTGGTAATATAACTTGGGGGCGAAATGTTTCTTTGGAAATTCTTCACTAAAGTTGAGTGTCTTGTGACAACCGATAATAGAACCAATATATAAGTAAGTTTCATCTTCTTACAACATAGTAGGATGTACACCAGAAGGAAATAGATTAACAACAACAACATAACATTATAAGGATTGAGTCATACACCACCGCCTCTAACTTCCTCTTAGAGATCAAATATTTTAGCAAACCTTAGACGAACATGCAAACAATACATGCATAGGAAATATATAAATGCACAGCTACAAAAAACTGTGTTTGGACATGGTGTAACAAACTCTAATTATTCATCCATTTGAAGTAAATTACCATAGTACCCATGTTACAGAACGTAAAGAAAATAAACTAATACGTGCATCCAAAAGGACTGAAGATTTTTTCTGATCTACATATGGAAATATTAGTGACACACCATTTTGTATTAAACCCAGTCAACTAAAAGAAATGATAAATATTACACTTTTGTGTACATATAAGCTAGTAATTAATATATATATACACACACAATTATACATCTAGTACATATTGGTGCCAATGTACACCATACATTTCGGGAAATTTTCTCCCTCTTAAAATTAAGGCTCCTTCAGAGAATATGGAAATAGTTGAAATCATCTTATAAACATAGATAGAACAAGGTCTGTACCCTAATATTATGGTACAAATGTATGCAACAAGGGTTTGGAAACAACAAGACACACACTTACCTTTAAACCCATGGTAGCGGTTAGTGGTGGAAGATGGGTATGGTGTCTACTGTGGTGCTTTTGGTTCCACTACCCAATTACCTGTCAAATCACCCAGGGAGAGGTACACATATTAGAGTCGTTTAACCTCGGCAAAGGATTCGTTAAGATTAATACTTAAGTGAAGCCATTAACTGGAAGGAAGGAAAAACAAATATGTATATATATATATATATATATATATATATATATATATATATATATATATATATATATATATATATATATATATATATATATATATATATATATATATATATATAATATATAAGGGAAAGAAACCTATGTATCCCTCACTATGAGAGAACCATATGAAATCCAATATCGCAGAGAGGGATCTGACAAAACATTGTAAAGTTATAATTACAAAGGTATAGAAGAGTGTTACACTGATCCATAACAGAGAAAAATAAATCCGGCCAGGTTACCCTCTTTACTATGTCACTACATACTAGGGTTCTAACAACCAGTTAGAGAATGACTCCCAAAATTATGTTACCATCCCTATGTTGTCAAGAGAAAGTATAACCTGTAATGGAAATCAAAGAGAACGACACTTCCAAATAAGGGTTACTTGAAAATGATGGGTAAATTATCTGAAATTTGATCAAAAATATAGTGAAGAGCAGTGAATAAAAATGACCCATTACTGGATGGTTGTAACCTATGGAGAAGAAATGAAAATAATATCCTATGACAAATAATTTGTCTCGAAAATTTCCATAGTTTGACTGCATAGAACTCCACTAGCTTCTATGGAAAATAGACACCAAATAACATGATTAAAATTAGATCTACAAATAGCCAAGAAGGGTAACATAGGAAAGAAAATAATAAACCTTTGTTTACACATGCCTGGTAGGGTGTCGAGTTGCAGGAGAAAAACATTTGCACAAATCACTAGAACCAAGAAGGGATACACCCCATCCAACATATCTAAACCTTCCTTGACAACGTTGTGGGTGTATGATGCTCAAAAAAAAAAAAAATCCACAAGTAACTAGATGGAGGTGATAGGCATGACGAGGAGAGTTAGAGTTACAAGACAAAGTCTCCACCCTCAAATTGAATGAACTCATGTCAATTTTTAACAAAGTCTAACCTATGACACATCACATGGAAGCCACCTAAACTGCAAGGATGTGGCACCCCACAATTTGTGGACAATTATCAGTGGTAGGCATGTAGGCCTTGTAAACTATTACAAGGTATCCCATATATAAATCTAGACATGAATGAATATAATTAAACTCGAGTGAAGGTAAAAGCATTAAATATGTGATCAAACCAATGAAAGAACCTAACCCTCATTGCTTACACCTAAGATAATCGAGTGCCAAAGTTTAATATTAGGGTTAAATAAGATAAATCACTATTTTCTTTCATATCCCTATCATTAATGATCCTTAGTGGAAATTAAAGAAGAATAAATAAACACATGGACACCATGGCGTTGCCATGGATAAAAGAATAAAAATAAAATTGTGTAAGCTAGGTATGTGACATTAATGTTCTTAGGGATGAAAATATTCCCATAAATTGACCCACACAATCTTTCTCTATTATGGAAAGAGCCATGGGAGTGGATTTCCTAGCATTTACATCAACATTCAAGGTGGTATCTAAGTTCCTAACAAACTTTGAGGGTTTGGATTTCAGAAACTTTCGTATTGAATTTACTAAAAACGATGAAAGCAAAGACATTAGAAACTGGGAATAGAGAAAGAGGGGGCAAAGGAGAAGGGGGAATGTTCTCCTAAACTTGTGACCATCAGTCGACTAAGTTGTTGGTGTAGATAACTCCAAGAATCAAACACATAAATTCCAATTAAGTTTAATGTATTAATAAGATTTTGAATAAAATATTTAAACTTAATTTAATTAACATTATTTTATACAAATACAATCCATTTAGTAACTAGTTAAAACAAATCATTATCATTATTGGTTTTGAATCCTAAATATAACAATTTAAGCACTTAAAAAAATAAGAATAAGTAAATTAAATAAGGGTAACACCAAAAACTAAGACTCTCATCATTAGATGATCTCAATGATGTAATATAAATTGTACACTATAAATAATACCTATTTGCATTGGTTCCATATATAACATATATATGCCTATCCACATTGGTATAAAATTTACAAAATATAAGAACTTGCATACTTATTATAGAATATCACAACTATGCAAGACAACATAATGGGTATATAACCCATTTCTCAATTTTGTTGAGATAATATAAATTTTCCTTTAACCTATTTCTAGTGTGATGAAATGATTGAATTTGATCTATCATATTAGTGAATTAGCATTCCCTTCTAATTTAAGTTTATATTATTAGTCCCAGCCTTTACAACAAGTATAGTGTGTTTTCCTCATGGTCAATTTGTGTTGATTGTACACTATTTTGTTGTGTTTCTTGCAATTTTAACCAAAATTTCGAGAAAATGCTTAATATTTCTATTTTTGCATAAATTCAAAAATACTTTTCAAATTTTCAGTAAATGTTATTTCTAATTTCCCATTGGTTGAGGAAGCTCTGATGGGACATCATTCCCCTAATGGTGGGTGTCTTTTTTTCCATGGGCTGAAAATTCAATTGAAATTAACGTAAAAGTGGTTTTTTGATTTGCCATTGCCTTGGTGAGTGCTATGTCATTGACATTGTTATGTTAGCACTCTACTAAATGATACGGGAATTGATGTGGTTGCGTAACAATGTTATGTTTGTGCTATGTTCAATCATGTGAGAATTTATGTGGATGTAAGTTGTTTGCATAGGCCCCGAGGGGGTGTGGGTGAACAAATGCGGTAATTGGCACAGTTTCATTGCTTGAGACTTTTACTGTGTGGAGGATGAAGTATGTGCAGGAGAATGGGGTCCCTTCCGTAGACGGGGATGTTATGACACTGTCGGGGATGCAGAGGGGGCTATTATATATATATTTTTTTAAATTATTGTAATATTTTGGCTATAAAATTCACTCTTACTATGCAATATTAATTAAATTATGGTTTCAATCTGTGTGGCATGAGGTCGCAGGGCAATATTATGTTAGTGCTCTAGTTAATGATGTCAAAATCAGTGTAGTTGAAGGTTTTTTTCATAGGTCTAGGGGCTGCGGTGGGCGTGGGGTGGGGTGTGGGGGGGGCTGAAGAAATCTTGAATTACTATTATTGAGTTTGTGTGGGAGAACTATGTATCTTTTTCATAGACGTGGACGCTAAATAAATTGTGTTTTGAATCTATGTGAAGGAGTGTTGTGTGGTAAAATGAATGAGCGGAAAGATTTGTGCAACATTTATTAAAATTGTAAATGTATAAGCCTCTTTTTTAATTATTATCTAGGAATTTTTTTTGCAAATACAAAAGGAGTTGTGTGAAGGTGGTTTTGTGGAGTTTGTTGTTCGGAAGTTTTGTGCAAAATTTATTAAAATAATAAATATACAAATATATTTTTAATTCTTATTTAATTTCATGGTTTGGAACTATGATCATTACTTAATATCAATTTTGAATATGAATAAAGGATCAGAGGACATTATTCAGTGTCAAATTAGTTGTGTGTAGGTTGTTGTGCATGTGTCGATGTTCTACAAAAATTTTGTACAAAAATTATTAAAAATAAATATACAAATCTCGTTTTAATTATTATTTAGGGACGTATTTCAAAAACTATGCTCATTAATTAACATCAATTTGAATGTCAATGAATGAGGGTGTTATTGTGTGTAGGAGTAGCTCTGCAGATGAAGTTGTGTTGAGATGGTTGTGCATGTGCGAAGGTTATGGAAAAGACAAATGCATGTGCAGAATTTGTATGGAATGAGGGAAGTACGGGGGATATTTTAATTGTAATGTGTTTTAATATTAGTATACTGTGTAGAAGCGAAATTCTTATTTTATTATTGATAGGTTCCATAGAGTGTGAAAGTTCATACAATGAAAGCTTGAGAGCTTTTTTAACACAATTGATTGTGTTGTTGAAAGGTAGTGTGTGTGGAGAAAAAATATGTTTTCCAACCATTATTAAAATATTAAATATACAAATATATTCTTTGACTCTTATTTAGTAATGTATTTCACAATCAATGTTTCCTGCCCATGATATTTGGAACCCACATTTATTAATATCAACTTCAAATGTCAATGACTAATAGAAGGTTGTTCTTAAGTGCAGAAGTAGTTGTGCAGACACAATTGTGCTGAGGTGGTTTTGTGTATGATTTGGTTATGAAAATAGTAGATTCATATGTGAAATGAGAGATGTGTGGTATTTGAGCAGAATGAGGGAAGTGCAAAGGGATATTTTAACTGCTTACTTAGCTTTAGACAACATATGAATTTGTGTTATTTTGAAAGTATTGATTAGTATTAACATTGCATTTGTGTTATTTTGAAAGTATATATTAGTATTAACATTTTAATACTTTGAAAATCATGTTTGTAATATATTGTGCGAAGTGTAGAGGTTCATATAATGAATGATTGAGATATGCTTCCACACAAATGTATTTTTTATGTAGTTTTGCACATATGAATTTGTGTTATGTTGAAAGATATGAAAATCATGTTTATAGATTTGATGTTTTAGTGTTGATGTGGTTTTTTGAATGCGCGGGTAGGTGTGTACTCAATGAATTGCACATTGAGATGACTTGTATTTACCTTCAACTCTATATTATATTAATCAAAGGATAGACATCAGGACAATGAAGAATTTGATGGAGGCTTTATATTTGTAGCATGTTTTGGAAGCAAAATACTGACAGGTGGTGATTTCTAGGGAAACGAGTCAACAAACATATGAAATATCTTCTATAGTGAGGAGAAATTTTGATTTACAATAATAGAAGAAACAAATCACTTCTTTTCGATTGTTAGATTTGTGAATTAATAATAATAATTGTAATAATAAACATTGGAATGATAGAAAGATCTAAATGTCGTCTTTGTCATTATATCGATATTTCGTGGCATACATGTGGTTAGTTATAGGGAACCAAGTCAATAAACATTTCAAAATCGTTGATAGAGGAAGGAAGGAATCTATTTATGGATATTGGTAGGAGCCTTTTTTAATCAGAGATTATGTTGCCTTACATAAATTTTTATCTTTGAAGTTGAGCTTCGATCTTCAATTCTGTCTCAATGGTGTTTTTGTTAAATCATGGATGATAAAAATAGTGCAAAAATATAGAAGCTCTAGAATATTGTAAGATTTTAATTTGATTCACCTTTGTTGGTTTCATGTTCACATTTGGTAGTTTCTTAACTGATTATCATGATTACAGTTAGTTCAAACTTGTTTTGTATGGTAAATTTTAGTTTCTTACGATACGTATCGCACTAGTATTAAATTAGTGGATTATCATTAGTTTTGGCTTAGTCGGTTGCTAATTATTTAACATGTAATGTGTAGAAGTTTTGACAGAGGCAATACTATATGCATTTGCGTTATGTTGAAATCACATGACATAGTGTTAGTTTTCATTGCATGACTTTTGTAGTTCAATCAAAGTCATTATTTATTTATTTCTTTTTTATCATTTCGATGTTTATTCTCTTCTTACACTCAATTAACTGTGTATATTGATACTCACAAGTTATCAATGTTTCCTGTTTCTTTTCGACACATACGTTCTTTCATAGAGGTCTACATGTTGGGATTCATTAAAACTTAATCTAAACTTTTATAATAGTAATAATTATTTAATAGAGATAATATTTGTTATTCTAGTGATAAATTGATTTTTCGAATTGTTCATGTCACATTATAAATAAAAATCAAAGAGCTTAAAATTAAATCGAATTGTGATTGTGTTTTGAATTTTTAATAAATGGATGTGTAGAGGTCATTCGTAAATAAAATTTGGTTCAATTTTAAAAAGTATTGTAGAGTACCTATCAAGTTGATTCATCATATAATTAGCTTTAGTATTTGTAACTATTATTGATAGTTTTACGAGTCTTCAAATTTGACCGAAAGTAACTCAAAGTTACAACTATCAACATTCAGAAATGAAATTATTTTCCCATTTGTAGAGATCAAAGAGTTTGAAACTAAATCTGTTTATGTGGAATAAGGTTCCCACTGCATAGTAACTGCATGTCAAATTTTGCAAGAAATAACTATGTCAAGTTATTTGTAAATAAAATTTGGTTCAATTTTACAAAGTAGTGGGACAACCACCTCCGGACAACGTCATCTGCACAACTACTTACAGACTCAACAATGCCCTTCCGTTAGTCATTATCATTTGAAGATGGTATTGGTATTAGTAAATATGGACCCCAGATATTATGGCCAGGAAGGATTTGTTGCAAAATAAGTACCTATATCATAATCAAAGAAGATATTTGTATATTTGTTACTTTAATAACCTTTGGAAAAAGAATTTGTCCTCTGTAGATGCTACCTCAAAACAACATAGTCCATTGTGTGCCAAATTCTCTAAAAACTTTATTGTATGAACTTCTCCACTCCACAACATCCATTAATAATAAAATAAGCATCACTCTTGTGCACAATATACTAATAAGAAAATGCATTAGACTTAAAAGATCCCTCCACACTTTCCTCATTTTTATAGGCCATTTTATCACATCTAGCCAATAGGCCTACAAACAGGATCAATCAGCATCCATGAACACCTTGTGATCATCCCTAAAAGAAACCTAGGTGTGAATCTCCCAAATCCCCAATTTTCTAATCTCGTCTACTTCATTTTAGTGCTTTTAAGTCCCAACACACCCTAGCCCTTTAGGGACTTGCATTTAGAAATAGATTGCTCAGTTCTGCACCTCCTCTTCTGAGAGTAGGTTTTCCCTTAGTGGGGGAGTGTTGATTCTAAAAATTCAGGAAAAATAAAAGGAATCCTGAAGCTTCCTCTTCCATAAGCTTCTAGGAGTTCTTACAACCATTTAACTTAAATAAGAACTTTGAATCCTCTCTAATCCTACCTTGGAAATTTCACGTCTTATCCCTTGAGCTCATCCTCCCATCAAGAGTGGATCTCAAGCCTAGATTGGTAATTGGATAATAATTCATAAAATAACATCATCTCCTATATATTTACTACCATCCACAAGCTAGAGGTTGGATTTTGGAGACTAGTTATACCCTTATGTTGCTGCTTTCATCATAAGAGAGTCATCACTCCCATGGATTAGGGTGACCACTAGGTATGCATTGTGACAAGGAAATACAAGTCAAATTGGGGAGATCTCTACAATATTAGCTTGCACTTTGGGTTTTAAACTCTCTCCTTTCATTTTAGTACGAAGATTATATTAATTCATGTATGTGTTTCGTTATGTTTACATGAATATATTTCAATACTATATTGATCTGTTGAATAATGTGATTTCATAATGCTACATATATGTCATTGATCTTTGGCTTATGTTGATTGTTTGTGCAAGTTCTAACTATAGTGTTCAAAGAGATGGTTGGATCTTAGAATCCAAGAGGAGAGAAGAGCTTGCAATGGATCACAAGTAAGCATCTTTCCATTCTCCAATTCCTCTAAGGAGAAATTTATAATATTTGCTTTATGTTGTTTTAGACTAGGCCACTAGGTTTAGGTAAGACACTGCTATCCGCAGTCGTAGATTCCAGATAACACTAATTCCACAAAAATTCCACACATGCATAGCCACCTTCGTAGAACTTCATCCCGACAACCACTTTCACACTCAATCATGCCTTGAGTCATTGACATTTAAAACTGATATTATTTATGAGCATACATTGATGAAATACATCCCTAAATAATAATTAAAAAATATATTTGTATATTTATTATTTAATAAACTTTGCATAACACTTTCACATAACATCTATGTTGGACCATTTTTTCTCTGTTAATAACAAATAAAAAAGTAGTAGACAAATTATAAAGAAAAACCTTAAAACACTTAATAGATTTAGAACAAAAAAGAAAGTCGATTTCCTATAATTTGGTAATGAGTCTAGAACAAAATGAACATTAACAAATTTCATCTACAGGCAATAGGCATCTATATAATGTGTCAAATGAAATAAGTAATCTAAATCACAAATTGACATCAAATTTCTAAAATTACATTTAACTACTATCCATTTTAATGTTATCCACTAAGCAATAATCGTCATCAATGTGGATAGCACTGATGTCCCTCATCTTTTTCCAGAAGATAATATTGTGAAATATGCTACATTAAATCATATACATTTTACTTAAATTCCAATTTGACATAGTCCAATTGACATGATTAAGTTTCATGATTAATCTGTCTTACATGCTTTAGAAATCGATATTGAGATATTATTTTGTTAATATTGTAAAACAAACCTTTTTTCATTAACCTAAGATATTTTTCCAACAAATAAAAGTATTAACCATAATTATCGATTAAACTAATGAGTATTTAGCACATTCACTATGTATACTTTCCTTGTTATCTATTAGGAAACCAACTCACAAAAATATAGAATGGATTGATCAACGCCATAGAATTCAGCCTCTTTGAGGGGGAAACCTGCTTTACATTACACAAATGAGAAATTCTTGGATGATACAAATGCCTAAGCCTCCCTTCTATATATAGGAGTATAAGGGAGCACAATATAATAAATACGACATAACGGTAATAACATAAGGGCATAAAAATAACAATAGTGGATTTCTATGGGGCATACTAATAACAATATGGGGACAATAGGGCCATAATAATAATAATAAGGGATAGAATGACAATAGTAATGGGGCAATCACTAGTATTATAGGGGCCTAACATTCCCCTCACCTTTCGAAAAGGATTGTCCTGAACGCTTGAGTATTTCTACATGCTTCTGTATAAAATTCTCATCCTCCCATGTGGAATCTTCACTAGATAAGTTCTTCCACTTGATGAGATACTCCGAAATTTATCGATTTCATAGCTGTCGAGTTCTTATTTCTTTGATTGCTTCTAGATCCAATATGATTTTTCATTCCTTGTCAAGTTCTATAAATATTGTTTGAACTGGGAGCTTGTCACCTATAACCTTCTTTAAACATGAAACATGGAAAACTAGGTGCACTTGGCAAGCTACAGGAAGCTCCAATTTGTATTCCATAGTACCAATCTTTTGAAACACCTTGTATGAACCATAATAATTTGGTGATAATTTATTATCCTTCTTAACTTGCATGAGGGACATTTGTTTATATGGTTGTAGCTGTAGGAATACCTAGTCACCTACATCAAAACTTCATTCATGTGATGTTGATCTACCTATTGTTTCATTCTATTATGTGCCAACGTGAGGTTATCCTTTAAGAGTTGGAGAACTTGTTGTCGATGCTTGATGTGATGTTCCACTGCTTGAGCCTTGGAATTTTCTCTTAAATATGATGTGATGGATGGTGGATGATAGCCATAAAGTGCCATAAATGGGGTCATTTTTGCTTCAGTATGGAAGGAAGTGTTATACCGCCATTTAGCTAGAGGGAACCATTTGACCCATTGCGTCTATTTATCAGATATAAAGAAATGAAGATATCCTTCCAAACATTTGTTTACTATCTCAGTTTTCCCATCAAATTGAGCATGATAAGATGAGCTATTAGTTAACTGAGTACCGAGACAAGAAAATAATTTTGTCCAAAAATTTCTAGTGAAAATGTGATCTCTGGCGCTTACAATAATATTTGGGTTTCCATGTAGCTTTTGAATTGTTTCCATAAATGCAGTAGAGGTTGTATTGGATTTAAATGGATGTGATAATTCACAAAAGTGTGCATACTTTCTAAGTCTGTCAACAACCACCATGATGAAACTCTTTCCTTCGGACTTGGGTAAACCTGTGATAAAATCCATTAGAACATCCTCCTAATGTTGTCTTTGAATGGATAAAGGTTGTAATAGAACCAAGATCTTAATTGTTTAAAAATTGTTTTGCTGGCAAACCAAACATTCCGCCACAAACTTTTGAATATCCGATTTAAGACCATCCCAAAAAAATTCCTTCTTAACCCTTTGGTAAGTTTTTAAAAATTATGAGTGGCCTCCTAAGGGAGAAGTGTGAAATTCCATAAGAATCATTTGTTTGAGTTGGGAATTATTACATATGAATAAACAAATTTTGTACCATAACAAATCATTTTTCCAGCTAAATGTATCAGATGTACTAGGATCTTGTTG
Organism: Pinus taeda; assembly: GCA_000404065.3. Lineage (NCBI taxonomy): Eukaryota > Viridiplantae > Streptophyta > Pinopsida > Pinales > Pinaceae > Pinus > Pinus taeda. The sequence continues at coordinate 208,073 of APFE030248366.1, forward strand.
TAACTTTCAAATGAGTGCCCACACTTCTTTGTCATTTTTCCATTCCTCCCTTGCCTCGTTTATCCAATCTGGTTGGATAATAGAAATGGCGCACAACAATGCTTCCACATCCTCATCCTTTCTTGAGAGTGCATCTACCACAACATTTTTCTTCCCTTTTGTAGATGATTTCAAAGTCATAACCCAATATCTTTGTGACCTGTTTTTGTTTCTCTTTAGAGGATAATTTTTTTTCTAAAAAGTATTTAAGGCTATCATGATCCATTTTTACCTGGAAGTGTCTTCCCATTAAGTAGGGTCACCATTTCTTAAGTGCATGTAGTATATCCAACATTTCCTTCTCATAAATAGCTTTGTGTAAATACTTTCCCTTGATTGGATGACTTTCGAAAGCAATGGGTCTTTCATCTTTCATTAAATAAGCAACAATTCCATTTCCTAAAGAATCAAATTCCACAATAAAAATTTTTGTGAAGTTCGACATAGCTGAGGCTGGTGCTTGGCACATTGCCTTCTTAAGACGTTCAAAGGCATTTTTTGCTTCTGGAGTCCATGAAAATGCATATTTCTTCAATAATGTTGTTAGAGGTGCTGCTATTCTCCCATAATTCTTAACAAACTTGAGATAATGGCTTATCAACCCGAGAAAACCTTGCAGATGCTTTATGGATGTGGGGATTTTCCATTCCTTAATGGCTTTAATTTTGCTAGGGTCTACCTTAATACCTTCATAAGATACAATATGACCCACATATTCCACCTCTTGTACTCCAAAGAAACATTTGGATCTTTTTGCATATAATTATTTCTCCTCCAATAGTTGTAGCACCCTGTCAACATGTTCAACATGATCCTTCGAAGACTTGCTGTAGATTAGTATATCATCAAAAAATACTAACACAAATTTTCTAAGGAATGGTTTGAAAATTGAATTCATCAAACTTTGAAATGTTGAAGGTGCATTGGTAAGGCCAAAAGGCATGACCCAAAATTCATAATGACCCTCATGAGTTCTAAATGCTATTTTCGGAATGTCTTCAATCTTCATTCTGATT
>APFE030248387.1:2843-32001 GCA_000404065.3 Pinus taeda
CCCTCTGCATTGAGCTTTCAGTATGGTCCAGTTTTGACCATTTATGAGTAGTTTTCAGTGGAGAACTTCTGGGAGATGATGTAATCAGTTGACCTTGTTCCTTTAGGAAGTGAAGCAACACTTTTAGGGACTTAGGAGCCCTAATTTTATGGACATTTATGATTGGGGTTGAAGTTCCCAAAAATGTATATAACACATATTTATCTCAACTCCACGATCTGCTTGGATCCCCGTGAAGGCTTCCTGAAACTGAATTTCGACAAGGAGTCGAAAAGAAATTTGAGCAAAGTAGTGGTTAGAGTAGCCATACAAGATTGGACAAGAAAAATATGTAAAGTATATTTCATAAACTTGGGCCAAGATTCAAACAATGCAGCAAAATTCCAGGGCGAGAGCATGGGATGGAAATGATGGTTTGGGAAGGAATGATGAACATGATAGTTGAATGGGACTCTATGCTAGTCATCCAAGTGACACATAGGTTGGAATGTGGCACATTTTTGAGCAAAGTAACGAGGAACTCACACCTGGCCCATTTAATCCAACGTGTTTATAAACATCTAGATGTTTTGAAAACTATGGAGTTCAACTTAATTCATCATTTATAAAATGCACTAGAGGACAGGGTGGAAAATGCAGGTGTCATGAGAATACATTCACTAATCAATGTTGTGTGGGAAGAGTTCTATGAGGGTTAGCTGAAGGAGGAATACCGAAGGTTAGTGAAGCGAGATCAATCCACATTAGGAGGGTGGGGTGATAGAGAAGGGGTGGGCTCGAACTAAGACAATGACCCACCTGGAGATGTGAATGAATAACCCTCATCATGGATAGACAAGCAACAATTAGTTGGGAAATGAAAAGGGTCACATGTTTGCAGTACATGAAGGGGTGATGGTTAATGATGGGGAGAATATTTTCTCAGCAATAGATTGACTCATTAATAGGAGAAGACAGTGAGAGGAGTGGGACAACATGACACCTCGAGGGGAGGTATATAGAAGAAGGGCAATAGCGATTATGATTCTATACAAACTTATTGAAGGGGAGAATGAGAGGGAAGATGCCCACAAGCTTACATGAGTGAACAACAACATCGCTGGCATGTCAGAGTTACCAAAAATGGAGAGGGAAAGTACTCAAAACTCGGTGAGGAAAGTCATGTCTTGGATGCTACCTTTAAATTCCAATCACAGATTATTCCTTGTTGAGATAAGGTAGAGCATTAGAAGCTGCTGTAACTGTGAGTGTGTTTTATCAATCTATGTAAGGGAAAATAATGTATTAAGGAGTGCAATGGCAAGGGTTGTAGTGTTGGAGGTCATCCAAGGGGTAGACCTTGAACAGATACTCAGGGTTCTTAGGCCAACAAATGGACATGCATGGAGGATGTCGCGAGGGAGGTTTCAATCAATTACCACACGACAGTCCCACAAAAAGGGAAGGAGATAGTGGAAATATTGGAGAATGAGGCCAGAAGACAGCGCAGGGTTTTCCCATATGGAAAATTTGAGGAGGAGGTGGATTAAGTCATCGACACTTGCAAATATAAAACCTAGATGACAGTGTAGCACAACACCCTGGAGATTTTTTGGCATGCCAAGACTATAGTGGGGAAGTTGCTAGTGGAGACAACAGAGAGGAGGACTCAGAGACAGTTTGAGACACAACTCTAGTTAAAGGCTATTGACCAGTGATTGAGAGGTATTGAAAAGGTTCTCAAGGGTTTGACGAAAATAGAAAAACCGCAAGATCACAAGATTGGGGATATGAATAAGATGTTCTTGATCTACCTACAGTACATCCATAATGTGGATATTATTTTGTGTGAAGAGATATTTGATTTGGCCTTTCTGAGAAAGTATTGAGTTCAAGAGGTTAGTCTTTCAAGTGGCCATCAACAGACGACTCCAGGCGCTCCAATGGAAACCCCAATGGTGGATCCAGGAGCGACGATGGCAATGAAAGCAACTCCAGCCAAATAATGCTACATTATGGAACCCTACTGTTAGTTAATTATGGCCATGAACACTCTTTTTGTAGCTTCATTTTATGTTCTTATAGAAAATATGGTAGTTATTGTGTAAAGCTTAGGTCGAAAGATCTAAGCTGTGTAATTATTAAGATAGACAAAACTACAAATAGTAGTAGTGGGAAATGGAATTTTGTTGAATTGTATAAGGGATACCAGAGACAGAAAAATCTGATGGAATGCCTAGTTAAATTTTTCATTAATACAATATTTTTTTGGAGCTGGTATGGCTTCCAATCTTGTAGACCAATTGAATAGTTTTAAAATATCTTATTTTTGTTCATAGTGAAAGAATATCATAGTAAATTAAACTTATATTAAAATTTTGTCATTTTTTCATTTTTAATATGTGAAAAAATATGATAAATAGATTGTAAAATCAATGATAGTGTATATTTACTAATAATTAGTTATTTTTAGTCATTTTTTAAAATAATGGGAAGAGACCTCAATGGGGTTGTTTGAATGGTATGGCTAACTCATCCCATGTCGTCACACATGATGCAAGTCATCACAATATATTTAATTAATATGGTAACCCTACAACCTCCATGTCATCTTACCCAAATTGAAAATTTCCTACCATTTTCTACCATCTTTGCGTTTTAACTAGGTTAGAGGTGGGATTTTCCCCCACCAACATCTAGTTATTTGATGCTTCAATGAAGGAAGGTCCAAGCGTTGTTGACGTATACATCCATAGCTCTCATTATACTATAAATTGGACACATGAGGGCTTTACTCAATGAACCTTTGATATACTAGGTGCATTTGTGACATGTTAAAAAAACCTTCTTGAAAACTTCACTCACATAAAAATATGATGACACCTACTGGTCTTGATATGGACATCAAGAAAAGCATATTAAAAAAGATAAGGCTTAAATTATGAAACCGTAGCCTCTAAATGTGTGAATGGAATGTATTAATCCAAGTGAAATGGCTCCCATGGCTACAAATTTCTAACACTAAACACATTATAAGTAATAGACACTGTTAACCCTTAGTTTGTATGAGGTTATAATGGGGTAGTTGTTGGATGAGCTTGGATGTATTGATGAGAGAGATTTTTCATGTTATTTGATGCCCTTGGTGATGGTATATGGATATGCTTATGGTGTTTCATTTGTTTTCCTTCCTTATCATGATTTTTTCCATAACAATGTACTTATGTATGTGAGATTTAGCTAAGCAAATTTCCCTCAAGGCTACACATTCTAAAATTAGAAATCACCTGGCAAGTTTCCAAATAGTCTCTTCAATTAAATGAATGTTGTGTTATTTCCTAGAACATTAGATCATGTGTATGTTGCATCATATTAAAATACAACCACGTGTTTTGTGTAAAAAATTGTTTAAGTAATGTCATAAATTCAATGCCAAGGAGTTGTTCATCAATTAATTATATTGTGAATGAGGTGAGGAATGATGGAGTAAAAATGGAGTACATTAAAAATTAGACAACAATTATTAAATTATAACACAATACAGTTGTTTGGTTTTTGGCCATTAAGTATAGGGTTCTTACATTTCTTGAATAATCACCAGTCTTGGCAATACAGGTAGTGAACCAAGCCAACTAGGCTTCACCAAATAGAGCCACACATTCATCCTTGTCATAAAAGAATCCTTGAACTTAACATGATAGAGAACACAATTTTTTAATTAATTCCATAAATGTGTACATGTTTAAGAGATAGATAGGCCATAGTCACATCATCTATAGATCAACATTAGAGAAAGCTTTCACATTGAAGAAGTAATAATATATGCTGTAGGATTGAAGAAGGGAGGGTAATTGGAGGTTGAGTGTAACTTCCAGTAGGGTGTTCTATATGTTAATTGCATTTGTCATTAGAATTTGCTAGAGTTTTCATTTTTATATGTTCTTCGAGTGCGACTGCACATTCAATATGTGCTAGAGTTTTTATATTAGTTTATAAGTGAATTAGAAAAATCACAAAATAAACTACAATACTTAATCAAACACACATGCTTATGGATATGACACAATTATTCGACTTAGAAACTTGGACCCAATTAAAACTTTTTTTTTGGTAAATAAAACAAAAGATTTATCTTACTGAGAATTTACAAAGGAGTACATCACATCATTGTAGAGACTAGAAAATATTTCAGCTAGTTTAGTGTTCCTATACCATATTCTATATATACAACATTTGCCAAAAAATTAGAAAAATTGTCTTGTCTATTTCTTGTAATTTGTAAATACTACAAAAAGAAAGGTTGTTACTTACAAATAATGGTGGTTGTTCATGTCCATCATAATTCACCATGAATTCATGAGTATAGCAAGATTCTTAGATATGCATTATAATAACACACAAAAACAAATTCTCTTTATTCCTCTCCAAATACCCAAATATGTTGTAATAAGTTCCCTTTCTTGAGAGATAGTGAGTGAATTATTAATTGAGTGATGGGGTTATAACCCATTGATTTATATGGATTTTATATTTGGGGTCCCAACCTTGGTTGTAGATAGTGGTATTGCATCTAAAGGGTCTATAATTTTGCTTGAACACCTTATTTGGTGCAAACATATTCATAAATATCCATCAATTGATTTTTCATCACCATATAGATAAATTCATGTGTCATTTTATACACATTCACGTAACCAAGATTCCTAAAACATGGTTTATCTTTCTGTTCCTTAGACCATTAAATGCCACAAGTCATAGTGATATGTGCGTCAATGTGGATGGAGTAATTGCACTATGGGGGAATTGGTATGCATCTACAATGTATCTCAAAAGAGGAAAGATTCATTGTAGAATGTATGTCAAGTCATAAGAGAGGCATCATGTCACTATACTAGGGATATAACTATGAAGGGGTATAAAAATGTTATTTAAAAACTGAATACTTACAATATCTAGTCAAAGTAGGGGTTTTTTAAATTGGGAAGGTGTATTGGGTTCGTATTGGTAGGGTATTAAATAAAGTTATTTTTAGAGGTATTTTCCAATATGTAGTGAAATTACGAGTATATTTTAGTATGCCACAAATGCATGTGCTACATCATAGGTTCATTGGGTGAAGCTAGCAAGATTCACTAGAAAGCAGCAAAACATGTCCTTAGATACCTCAAAGGCACAACAAGTTTTGGGTTATGGCACAGGAGGACTAATGGTGTGAAGCTCCAAGGCGTCAATGATACATATTGGGTAGGGAGTCCATAAGATAGGAAGAGCACTTCGGGAGCTATCTTTAGTGTTGGGTCAGTAGTTATTTCTTGGTATAGAAGGAAACAAAGATCTGTAGCACTCAACTCAGTAGACGTTGAGTATATATTTGCTACTCGAACAACATGTGAAGCCATTTGGATGAGGAAAATTCTTGTTGGTCTCTTAAACAAGGAGATGGATCCTACTATGATTTACTGTGATAATAAAAGTTGTATCAAACTCTCTAAAAATCTAGTATTTCATGACAGATCCAAACACATTGATATCAAGTACCATAACTTGAGAGATTATGTGCAGAGGAGAATCATGATGTTGGATTAAAATCCCACAGTGGTGCATGATGCAAATATTTTGAAAAATGTATTGTCAAGAGGAAAATTCTAGTTCAACGGGAGCAAGATAGGGGTGACACAGAACCATTTTATTGCTAAGATTGAGTGTTAAAAACTGTAGCAATAAAAGGCTTCATTTAACTTGTCCCTTAATCAAATGGAGAAATTTGATTTTCCACATCATCAGGATTACTTGAATTGTAGCTAGTTGGAGTGACATGGCATTGTCTCCTAGTTAAATAAGTAAATTTGATTTTGTAGGCTAGAAGTATAGTTTTACATGGGTTGATTGCTAAACTCTAGCAATCTAGTGGAGTTATTCTTAGTTAAACTTGGTTATCTAAGCTCTAGTCATTAGTAGAGTCAATAGGAGTTCATATGAGTAGTAATGACTATTGTTAACTCACTGATCTCTTAGTTAACTGATCAATTTACTAAAACTATTCCTAGTCATGCATGGAACTCGAATTTCCTAGTTGGAGTGGAGGAAAAGGAACATTGTAATTTTCAATTATATACTAGTTGAGTGTATGGGTCTTGCATTGGAGAAGGTGATCAAAACCTTTAGTATTTGTACAATAAAATAGGGAATTATCCAATTTTTTAGGGGATAATTTCCTCAATGATTGTGTAAGGAAATAGGAGGAAGGTTGAGGCCTATTTTTGCTAAGTATTGCTAAAAGAAGGTTAGTGAGCAGGAGATGAAAATTGCAGTGTAGAGTGTGCTTCATGCGTGAAGTAGTCATTGTAATTGATCCATATTCTCATTTGAATTAATGCAAAGTAGCGGAGGGGTTTTTCCTAGTCGGGTTCCCCTATAAAATCATCACATTCCTTGTGTTTTTGTGTTTGCATGTTATTTCATTTGTTTCTATCGTGTTTTTTCCTTTCCTGAGAATAGTAGAAGAAATTTGTGTCTCTTGTTTTTAGTTCACATTCAAGGAGTAGAAAATTTCTTGATATTTCTACATCCCTCTAAACTCATGAACTAGCACAAGGTTGCATCCATGAGGGTAGAATGAGATAATTTGAGATTCTACTCATCAAAGGTATAATCATATGTCCTAAAGGCTACATCAAATTCAAACATGAAAGTATCAAGGTCTTTAGAGACCATTTCATGGAAGTGTGGAAGAGAAGTGGGGTTGATATTATTCATTTTAGCATCCTAATTTATCATGTTGATAGGAAAGACTTCAAGTTACCTATTCCCATCCATATTTTAAATGGGTGATGGAGGATATTCTCTTCCTATAGGATCCTAAAAAACATTTGGTTTCTCCCACTAAAAGGCCTCTAAAACCTCTTTAGAGATATTAGGAAGCCCACAACCACCAAAAAGAGAAGCTTGATTTCTTGTAGAAGTGGTTTTTTTACGAAAAACATTTCTTGAGTTATTCCTATCTCTACAAGGCATGAAATAAATTAGCTTCTTTTTTCCTTTTTATGTATTTTATAAACAAAAACACTAATGCAATTTTTTTGTGTTTTACTCAAAGAAATGAAACAAGAGTGAACCAAATTAAAGCATAAAATAATACCTACTTTGAAACCTCCCCAGAAATGGTGCCAAAAAGTGATGGGCCTTAGTATTTCAACAAGAATTTTTTAACTCTTGAGGGTGTTACCGGGAATAGTGTCCACTCGGAGCTACTATTCCCACTAAGACTAGTAGCTATCTTAGAAACAAACAAGTAAAGACTACTTTCGTTTTCCTTTATGAAAAATAGATAAGAGTGGAACAAAGGACACCAACCTTAGTCTTGTGCTTGGTTCCTTACTTGATTCCTCTCCTTCTTGATAGATCTTTATCGCTTCCTCTTCCTCTTCCCAGCTTCAAAGATTACCTCTAGAATTAAAGAAGCATAATACTATCGAAGAATAGAGATCTATATTCATAAATAACACAGGACCAGATATGTATTAACTACACCAATGCATATATAATCAAACATGAAAGAATATGGAGGAAAAATTGAATAGCTTTATTAATATCAAGAATAGCAAGAGGATTACAACCAACTATTCTAACCCAGCATCATCCTCCAGCAAGAAAGCCCTTCTGCACCTCAATTAAAGCTTAGATCACCCAACGCTATGAAGTTTCACCAGAAAACCAACAACACTTCTCTACAAGATATAATATTCCAGCCTCTAACCTCTAGATCTCTGGGATGAGAGATCCATATATAGATATTTGCAATGGTGTGAGTCAGCTCTGGGTTTTTGATTAGTGTCCTCTCTCTGATATTTCTTGGTTCCACTTGGACATTTCATTGATCTCTTACTCATCCTTGGGAAAATTCTAAGAGGCAAGTGTCATATGAGAAGTTTCTAGAAGATTCCTTGATCATCCACTTAGCAAACTGTCTATGCCACTTGTCTATTCTCGTCCATCACTCCCTATAGAAGGACTTTTCAGTATGCATCGCACCTCCCATGTGTATTAGGTGAGTTGCATTGCACCCTCTGCACTGGGCATTTAGTATGGTCCAATTTTGACCAGTTCTGAGCAGTTTTCTATGGAGAACTTCTGGGAGATGATGTAATCAACTGACCTCGTTCCTTTAGGTAGTGAAGCAACACTTTTAGGGACTTAGGAGCCCTCATTTTATGGACATTTATGATTGGGGTTGCAGTGCGCAAAAAATGTCTATAACAGTTTCCCCCTAAAGCATGAGGTCGTTAATCTTTTGATGTCGGATGAAATGCTTTATCAAGAGGATCCGAAGTTTTTTCGAGCTAGGAGGCGACCTGTAATAAGATACAATACAATACATTATATTCATAATATTTTTCATGATCTAGCTAAGGTGGACATTCCCATGCTCAGCTTTATAAATTCATTTTCATGTACATAGGATAGACAATTGTCTGTGTAGCAGACTGATGATTCAGACTCATCATCCTTTGATTTGGATGATCATCTGTTTGGCAATGATCTACATTTGATGTCTTTATATTCCTAAATATATAGAAGCTCGGATGGATGAAACTAGATCCAGGGTCTTCAAAACTCATTCAATCTTCACTCGAAGTACAAGTTGATCCATGTGAAAAGATGTTCTAGAGTCGAACATGGAAAGACATCGCTTGATTACCAAGCAATGATGTAAGCTATTAACAAGCGCGAGAGGAATCACCAATAATGAAAATGAACCTCAAGGTACTATGGTAAAATTCGCGTGGTGTGAAAAAGGACTTGGCGTCGAACACCACGCAAAATCTCTCGGTCGAAGGCCATTAATGTAAACTTGTCTCCGAAAGTGAGAAACTTGCCATTGACGCATGCAAGCTTCAAAGTACTGAAAGGGTTGTTCCTAGGTCGACTTCTTGGATAATGAGCTGATGTTGACAAGAAGTGACCCGTCGTAGGAGGGCCTTAATGAATCCCACATCTACGACATGGAATGAAGCAAATGATTTTGGAGGTGAAATTGATTTGATGATACACGGTTCAGGGTGGTGGTCATGAAAGAATGGAGCGTGAATGTATTGCAGCGGGTGAGACACAGGTGAATTCTCTGAGTGACTTATCTTGAACATATCGGTGACACTAATGATGGATTGGTAGCATTAACCCCAAAGATGGATGGTGTGACGGACCAATGGTGATATGACCAGTGAACGGAATAACCCAACCCGACTTGGATGCGGAGAGAAAGTGTCATGTTCAAGAGCGACTTGCTACCAATAAAGTTTTTTCAAGTTTTCTTCCCAATTTTCTCGATTCATTGTTGGCCAGTACCTCTTTATTTTTTTCAAGCTTAAGGAGGATAACATATTCGTGTTCTATAATTTTCCCTTCGGGAAAACCTGTCAATATATTTTAACGAGCCTAGTGACAGTGAAACTCGTTTACCTCCATCTGGACGAGTTTGTTGCTATTCGGTTTTAACGAGTTTAACGACAAAGATAACTCGGTCCTTTTAAATTTTAGAGAGTCTGAAAGGGATGGAAAGGAAACTCCAAAGATTATTTTTTGTCATATAAACCCTTAAGTCCGAAAAAGGGTAAAATAATACGAAACAGATGAATGTTCGGTAATTTTAACGAGCCGAACAAGACAAGCACTCGATCGTTTTGTGTAATAATCCCTCAAGTCCAAAAACATTAAAATATAGAGGAGGGATAACACCTCTGATGACTTTAATGAGCTGGAGAGGCTAATCGCTCAACAATCTTTTCATATTTTACGAGTTAGTTGAAAAGAGCTTAAAGGAGACTCATTTTTCGAGGAATGAGTGATGATTTTGGGTAGCAGCAGATTCCAGGTAAGGTTTGGAATTTTCCAATCACGACAGTGTCACAAGGATGGCTAATAGAATCACTCTTTGCAAATTTTCCTCAAAAGGGTAAACAATCAAGTGGAGGTGAATGATCGACTAAAAACAGAGTGGAGGTGATGATGAGAACATGACCAAGGCTCAAAAGCTGATGATAACGCATTCACAATGGTTATTTACTGGAAAATTGGTTCATTTTTTAATGAGCTTAACCTCTGGGGGAAAAATTTTCTCATTGCTTACGTTTATTTTTTAACGAGCTTGAGTTCCGCGTTAAAATTGCTCGTGGCAGGTTTATTTTTTAGCGAGTTTGAACCCTGTGGTAACACTACTCGTGATAAGTTTGCATACCCCCAGAATAATAATGCAAATCGAGGTGCATGCCCCCCAAGCTTCATTGCATTCAACTCGGTGGTTGGAATGAAGGTTTACCTTCAAGATCTTTGAAAGACTCGATTTGGAAAGGGATTTGGTTCATTTTTTAATGAGGTTGACACAGTAAAAGAACTATCCTCATGGCGACTTTTGATCACAACTCATAAGGGGTTCTGAAGGAAAGATCTAGTTCCAATGCCCCTAGTTATAATGTACAACATCAGTGAATTGATCATCAGATGATGTAGCTATGGTAGGGCTTTGAGGCAATGCATCACGATGATCCACACTATCAAAATATTCTGAGTTCTTCTTCATTTTTGTTGATGTAGAAGATCTCATGGGACAGGTTTCCACTGTGGCCACTTCTGCCAGCTTACTCAGAGGTGGAAGGGAAAAAGTCCCCATTAAGGAAGGGTCTTTTAGGAGGCCTACTCCGATATTTTGAAGTGACTGAGAGCTTCTGTGGGTCATCGAAATGCTTCCCATAACTTGTGAACTGTTGGGGAGAAATGTTTGTTGGTCGACGATTGTGATTGCTCCTTGGAAGGGAAATGCAATCTTTCTAAAGTACGTTGACACAACGGCAACCATAGCATATATCCAGGGCCTTCCCAGTAGGATGTTGTAATCAAGGTTTATGTTGATAACTTCAACATCAATTTCTACTGTTTTTCCCCCCAGTTCGACTTGCAAGTTACTTAAAATCCCATATGGAGTGTATGTTCACCCATCAAATGCTTTTAACATCGTTGATGATCACGACAAGGGTGGTGAGCCTAAAGTTTTCTAGCAACTCATTGACATAATACATGTAGATGCCCCCTCATCAATAATTGTTCGATGAACAGTTTTGTTGAGGGATTTCACTTGAATAAGGAAAGCTAATTGAGCTGGTAACTGAGGGTCATATCCTTTGTGATCAAAGGCCAACAGATTGGAATCCGTTAGGTCAATCCCACCTATCGCTGATAATAAAGCCTGCTTTTGGGAGGGGCAATTTTGCAATACCTCAAGTGTCGACATAGCAGATGACAATTGGGCCATATCCTCCACTATATTATAATGTTGTGCTGCTCTGGCACGAGGATTAAATGTCGATTTGTGTACTACTCCCTTTGGTGGCTTTATCATTAGCTCAGGAATGATGGGTGGCACAACTTCGGTTGAAGTTGTTGTCAAACTACTAGGTTGATCTGTAGCCTTGTTGTTCGACATCTGTGGATTTCCATAATCTTTATTCCTTGTCGATATCAAAGCATCATTTTTTTGTTTCAAAATGGACAACATAAGCACTTAGGATGGGGAAGCATTGTCGCTAGCAACCAGATTTTTTCCTGGGTTCGGAAATGGATCAGTCAATACCACTGAGGTTTTTGAATTCTTGAAGAATTTTCTAAGCTCAGCTTTATATAGAAAATCTCTTGTCCGATGATCCTCATCGCATATCTGACACCCCGAATGAGGTTTCCTTTGCCCAGAAGGGTTTGTAGAAGATTTTTTAGGAGATGACTCCTCTTGTTTCTTCTTTTTCCCTTTCTTTTTCTTCTTGCCTCCTGGTTTCTTTGGTTCTTTGCCTTTGTCAGTCAACACGGCATTAACCTCCGAGGCAAGAAGTTTGTCATTTGCATTTTGACTAGAAACCGTACGGGCTTTCTTTGACGTAGCCTTTATGGTTTCATGCTAGTCGTACCTATCACGCCATTTCCAGCATGAGAGTCTTTGTTTGATTTATGAGGGGGAGGAACGGAAAAATCTGGTCTAGGAGCAGCAGGGATTTTATCATAGAGCGTGCCAGACTGAGTATAGATCAAGTCTAGATATTGTGCACGAGCAATAACTTTCTCTTCAGTGACGACTCCTCCCTTTGCCACATCTTCTGTAATAGAAGATAACAATGACTTAATAAACCATTCAGCCAACAACTGATTAGGAACATATGTTTTTACCATTCTACGACGACATCGCCACTCATGAATATGATCGGATATGTGAGTGGATGTCGTTTGTTTGAAATTGGTAAGAAGTTCTGTTCCTGTTTCGTACCTTATGGGTAACTGAAAATGGGTTAAAAAGGTTGTGGCTAGGGTACTGAAGTTATCAAACGAAGCTTTAGGCAATTCGATATACCATTTTACTGCTGGACCAATTAACGTTCGCTGAAAAAGGCGTAGCCTGATCGAATCATCGTTGAGAGTGTTTGATGAACACCATAGATGAAAGGTCATCACATGATTTGACGGGTCTTCACTCGGATTTCCATTAAATTTAGGAATATATGACGGAATTTTATGAGGAATCTTCGGCCACCATGGGGCATAAACAATTGGATCATTCGTCAGTCGGTTTAGATCTGGTAATTATAGAGTTGCTACAAAGGGAAACTGTTGATTCAGGTTATTTGAAGCATACTCAGGATAAGACGGAATTGCCTGAGCAGTGGGTCTTTGCACACCAGCATAATGTATTTGATGTTGGTAACTTTGATAAGGTTGATGGGCATAACCATTATAGTATGGTTGTTGATAACCGCTTTGGAAACGTGGTTGCCCATTACTTACAAAGACTTGTTGCTCATGTCCCTGATATGATTGTTGGAATTGCAGTTGTTGATACTGAACCAGCCATGGTTGTTGGACCATTTGTTGTTGTCCAATACTGGATGATTGACTAAGATGAGGAGTCATAGTACCTATTTGAGCCTGAGTCACTCCAGATAAGGAGGCACTAACCTGAGGTTGTGATTGAATCACTGAGACAAGAGATTGTTGTATTGCAAGTGAGAAACTTGGGGTTGACATACAATAGGTAGCACTTGTACTTGTGATGCAGTCACCATACCAGGTATAGTGGGAATATTTGACACAGGGTGGACTGGTTGCATTGAATATACAACCCTTGGTTGCTGAGGCAGTATTGGTACCCAACTGCTGGATGTAATTCCAATTTGACCTGAACTTTGTTGTAAACTCCCATATGGTTGTTCTCCAGGAGGGAACAATGAAAAGGCATACTGCCCCCCATATGGTGGCAATCCAGTACTTAAAGGGTAGATTGGCCTTTGAAGACACATTGGATCAATTTGTTGAGTTTCAACATTAGAAACACCAGATGAGAATCCGGATGAAGAAATAGGAACTAATCATGTTGTCGAAATGGTCCCTGATTAGACTCCTGCTTGTTGTCGATAACTTGCTGGGACAGATGGTACACCAGCGAACATTGTTAGAGTAGTAGCAAGAGGTTCTGCTACTGCTGTGTCAGATGACAAAGTCCTGGATGTCAACGGTTGTTTAGACATATCTAGTCTATCTAAAAGATTTCGTAGTGATTCTACAGGGAGTTGCGATGAAGGGAGACTAATTTCTAAAACCAACGAGGGAACAATGACATTATTCCGATTAAAATAAATTTATGATGCTTTGACACAACCTGTTTTTTCAATTTTTAAGAGTCGAGAAAAAACAAAAGATGACTCTGGTCGCCTTCGATTTTTAATGATCCTGAAGTGACAAGTGCTCAAATGGACCTTTTCTTTTAAGGAGTCTGAAAAGGAATGAAAGAGACTACTCTGGAAATCTAGGTAGAGGGATTACCAAACCAATTGCAAAACTGCAGAATACTTTTTACGATACGGCAGTCAATCTTCCCGAATGTTGTGTTCAGTGCATTGTGATCGATAGGGCGGCGGACACGGCTTCCTAAGGATAAAGGATATAACCTATTGTGGTCTCCCAATATATACTCGACAGTACGTGGGAGCACAAGTTCGTACTGGCACTTGTCATCTCAAAGTGGAGGAATCACCCAACCAACAATGAAAACAACAGTTACCACGTTTTACGACGCTGGAATACGTCTCTAGCCTAGACTTATAGATGTTGTGTGTTAGGTTCCAAAGCATTTTTAGATTCATTAAATTTATTTTATAGTTTATCTTGTTTAAAAATTTTCCTTTCATGTTCACCACATGATGTGTATACAATTCCTAAAATGCAGTCTAAGATGATAAAAAACTGTTTAAACTTCTTTTGGCAATGAAAATCCTAGCTACTAAGGAAAGAAAATTGAGAGTCTTTCAACAAAGAGCACAGAGCACACACTAAATGCACTGTCCTAAATCAAACCAAGCAGTCTAAATGCAAATGCACATGCATGTATTTGTTTTCAGCCTTCTTAATATATAAATGACAAGAAGAATGCTAAGTGCAAATTTGAATTATTTTCGAAGTGACAATACTTAACAAATTTCTTTTCACAATGAAGTGAAGATAACGACGACACTTTGCAATTTCAAATTTCAAATTGTTTTTCAACACTTGAAAAACTAATAATTCAAATGACATACAACATTAATAGTATAATCAACCATCAAGAACAATGGGATTCTCTTCTATGACTGAAAACAACACTTGCAACACTTTTAGATCAAGGAACAACAGTCTGATTACACTACTTCTTTGTAAAAGAGAACTGGAAATGGCAGACAATACATAAAAACACTTACAGTTCTTTGCACAATGGAGGCAGAATGATGGAAGAGAATAGGGTTTCCACAGGGATATACTGACCACAAATAGCAAAACTCCTGAATAAAACTGAAAAGAGTGAAGAAAAACCAAAGTCTGAAGGTAAAATCAACCTTCCCTGACCATCGCACTATCACATAGGGAATCCAGTATGGAGCGCACCTACTGCACATGGGAAGTGCGATGCATATAGACTGCCTTGAAGGGAGGGTGCGATGGTACCAGTGCGAGACTTTTAACTAGTCTTTGCTCACAATTTTCAATTCAGTTCAGGGATTTAGGCCGAGTAAGTGATGTTCAGTAAATGTAAATCACAGGGGTTCATCTAAGGAGCTTACTAGAGCCACCACTTAGGGAAATTAGAATGTTTGCAGATCGATTGTTCAATTTATAAACAAAACCCAGAGATAGACTGAAGCATCATTGATCTACTTTGCATTTGCTTAACAAATGCGGTTCGAAGGCTAGCTGGCTTGACTTCAGGCTCCGTCTATAAGTTTATAAAACAAACAAAGATAGACTAACAAACAATCTTTTCGCTCCCCAGTGGAGTCACCATTTTGTTACCGGGAATAGTGTCCACTCAGAGCTACTATTTCCACTAAGACTGGTAGCTATCTTAGAAACAAACAAGTAAAGACTACTTTCGTTTTCCTTTATGAAAAATAGATAAGAGTGGAACAAAGGACACCAACCTTAGTCTTGCGCTTGGTTCCTTACTTGATTCCTCTCCTTCCTGATAGATCTTTACCGCTTCCTCTTCGTCTTCCCAGCTTCAAAGAGCACCTGTAGAATCAAACCAACATAATACTATCAAAGAAGAAAGATCTATATTCATAAATAACACATGACCATATATGTATTAACCACACCAATGCATATATAATCAAACATACAAGAATATGGAGGAAAACTTGAATAGCTTTATTAATATCAAGAATAGCAAGAGGATTACAACCAACTATTCTAACCCAGCATCATCCTCTAGTAGGAAAGCCCTTCTTCACCTCAAGTAAAGCTTAGATCACCCAACACTATGAAGTTTCACCAGAAAACCAACAACACTTCTCTACAAGATACAAGATTCCAGCCTCTAACCTCTGGATCTCTGGGATGAGAGATCCATATATAGATATTTGCAAAGGTGTGAGTGAGCTTTGGGTTTTTTATTAGTGTCCTCTCTCTGATAGTTCTTGGTTCCACTTGAGATTTCATTGATCTCTTACTCATCCTTGGGCGAATTCTGAGAGGAAAGTGTCATATGAGAAGCTTCTAGAAGATTCCTTAATCATCCACTTAGCAAACTGTCTCTGCCACTTGTCTATTCTCATCCATCGCACCCTATAGAAGGACTTTTCAGTATGCATCACACCTCCCGTGTGTATTAGGTGAGATGCATCACACCCTCTGCACTGGACATTCAGTATGGTCCAGTTTTGACCAGTTCTGAGCAGTTTTCTGTGGAGAACTTCTGGGAGATGATGTAATCAGCTGACCTTGTTCCTTTAGGTAGTGAAGAAACACTTTTAGGGACTTAGGAGCCCTCATTTTATGGATTTAATTATCAAATATGGTTTCATACAAATTTAAGAAGTATCAATACTCTATTTATGGCATGCAATGTTCTACTTAGGGTGATCTGATGTAGTGAAGAGAAGTTAAGATGCATAGAGACCACTAAGCTATAGGAAATACTCGTATATTTAGTAAATAACAAGTAGACCTATTCTACCTGGAGGAAAATAAATAACTGAAATAGACCCTCCTTTATTGCAAAAATTTAAAAGACATAAAGGAAACCCTAATTTGATTGTAGGGAAGTAAATGATAGAATGAAACCCTAATATAATTTTCAAAAACTTAAATGAGATAATGAAACCCTAATCTTATTTTCGAAAAGTAAATCTATGCTATTGTAGGAAAGGAAATGTTTGAAGTAAACCCTATTCTACTTGGAAGAAAATACTCCAAGAATGTTGAAGGTAAATCAATCTTCATTTATGGTGCATAAAAGAAACGACATAACCTAATTGGATGAAGGAAGCAACTATGAAGGAAAAATTCCTAAAGTGTATTTGATCCTCTAAATTCCATTTGTAAGGTTTAAGTGATTTTGATAAGTGATGAGGAATGAACGAAAAACTTTTAGTGCAATTCTGTAGGTGAAATGAAGCAATATGTGTATTGTTATAGGATGGCCTGTTTTTCTCCAGGAAACATCCAAGAGAAATTATGTGAAGTCTAAGTGTGGTTTGTGATGAGCCTCATCATTGGGTAATTATACAGGCCTTAATTCACCTCCTATCTTAGTCAAACCAACTATTCTCATAACTTATTGCATACTTTTGATTATATTTTGTTTATGAGATGAGTTAGAGTTCGATATTTTTCTTTTTGGTCTAAAATGAATTTAATGCAAGATTAAAGGAGAAAATCAAGGAATTTTGGAAAATGCCAAGTTCAAAACTCAAATGGAACAAGGGAGAGGGATTATAGGAGGTAAATCCTCCTCATTTATTACCCCTCCATTCGAATATTCCTCCATCAGCTCAGAGTGCAAACAACGAAATCATGAGGACTAGAAGGCAATCAAGCAAGTGAAATACAAAGCACCAGTTTATCTTGAGTTTGGAAGCCAAGCCTCCCTAATTTTAAGGAAGTTGTTGGAGACTTCATATGTATAAGTAGAGAGGTCTAGGACCTCAATAAGATTCAGATTTTTTATTGTAAAACTCTACTCTATTTTCGAGTTGCAAAACTTGTGACAGTTATTTTGATGTAATATGTTGTTTTGGTAATAAGAATGAGGTTTGTTTTGAGCCAACACTAAGTTAAATCAGAGGGTTGAATCTCTTAGGTTAGGGCCCAACCCTAGCAGCCAAGGCTCCTCTTAATTGTACATGTGTGCTTAGTGTAGATTCATAGCTTAGTTGTTACTTTTCTTACTAGATGCTTCTCCATTACAAGTAATGTAGATTAGATTGGTTGTGTGATAGTTTGCTTCCATTTGTTGTTAGCAGGTGTCTCGGCCTCAATTCCTCCCTCTGGGACCATCACTTGAGGAAGGGACCCTTCAGCAGCCCCAGAAACATAGATTTCTAGTTCTTTTATGAGCTTTGGAGTTTGTTGTCTTTAATTCAGTATTTGGTTAATGTTGCAAGGCAGATTTCATTGTCTTCTTTTTCCATCTCCATTTCTGCAATAATATCTCACTCATGCTTTCATTCCCTTCAACAACTTTCTTCATACATAATATAGGCAATTGATTCATGCTTTTCTAGTTTATGAAAATGTATGTTGTTGCATAGTTTTTGGAAGACACACATGTTTTAAGTAGACCAGGTGCTTTAGGACGAAACCAAGACTTCATAACCAACAACCACCTTCCACTTCATCCACCTTAGCCATCCCTTGTTTCACCATCACCCTCACTAGTTTTTCATCATTTTTCATTGAAATTCTTCTAAACACATTGAACGAATATAGCCATCTCTTATCTTGGATATTGACTCTTGAGTACTCCTAAACCTTCTAACACTCCATTCCACCCATCACACACCTTTCCTAAGATTCCCAACACCTCCAACACCTCACAATTAGCTATCAATTGTATCTTGTAGGTTTCTAGTACATCCTATAGGTTTTCCTAAAATGGCCTCTTTTGAGGCCGAATTGATGGGAAACCTCTAGGAAGTCACAAAAAAATCTCCTAGGACCCTCCACACCATCCAACCACTCCATAAACCTTCTAGCCATCCTCAAACACCTTCAATCCACCTGTCACATCCACAAGAACAATTAGTTTGCATGCTTGATTTTGCCTAAAAAGACCAAAAAAGTGAAAACAAAGTTAGTTTAGTTTCATTACTTGCACATTAGTATTGTTTGATTCTTTTTACTTCTGCCGCTTAGATAGTAGCATTTGTTTATTATTGATTTAGCATCTCTACTTAACATAGATTCTTAAATGGTTCATTAGGGTATGGTGTGGTTTAGCATTACATGTTGGTTTTTTTTCCATTATTACAGTAGAGTAACTCTTTTAGAGTAGATTTGCCTTTCTTCCATCAGAGAATAAAGCTTCTTATAACTCTATAGAAGTATGTCTTTGAACCCCAGTGGTCTCTCGCCAGCTAAATAGTGACAACAAGTAGAACCATCACTTTTAGTTGTGCATACAACATTGTCACCTCCAAGTTTGCACGAACCCCGGGTTGATAAGTAAAGTTGGTAGCCCAGGAGTTGCAACATCCTTGCTGCAATACTAGCACTCATCCATTTGATGGGTTAAAAATGTGGTTGAATGTTGGGAAAGGGTAAATGGGACCTTACCAATCTCACACACACTCGATGATCCAACTTATGCAAGGAAGAAACAAGAATAGAAGCTTCTTGTAGCTCGGTTAGGATATTTTTAGCTTGTGGACAATTTTCAGAGTAGTGGAGGAAAAGGTTATGAGGTCAATGATTTCAATGGATGAAAATGATGCTTATTCAATCTATGGAAAAATATAGTGCATCTACAAGAAAAGTACATGTCCAATTGATAAAAACAAGATGCTTAAGCAATTAGCAAACTACTAATTGTAAAAAATAAAATAATAGTAGAAAGGATGAGTTGAATTTATAATAGAAACTACTATTGCATAAAGAAAATGATTTCTTTGCTTATCATAACAAGGTACATAACCAAACTTTAGGAAGGCGCTCACTTAAAACCCTGCAAGGAAAATTATTTTCTCATGATTAAGAATTTCATAAAATCACAACTATACTAGATTCATGCAAAGGAAATGTATGAAGGAACGGGATTAAGCACTTGGGTTGGGCCCTAACCTAAGGAGACTTAGGTCCCTTGAAGTAAAATTAATCTTATAATAAATAAATGATTTTCACTAGCCTCCAAAAGTGTTCATACATGAATCATAACAACTGAAACGATAGGAAAAAGTCTCTTTCTATGATAATCACTATATTTCTTCTAGAATTTAAATCCCTGCTTAGCTATTAGGCTCTCTTATTTATACAAAATGTAGTTAAGGGGAAATGTACTTGAAGGGAGGAATTATTCCCTTCAAAACTCCTTAAAATGTGGATCTAGTTGTAGAAATTAATGTGTAGATTCTAAACTACTCATGAAAATTTATGAATCACATGACTACAAGATACTCTACTGATATATGAAACTAAATTCATGATCGAGAACACAAATCATTATCATGCATAGCTTCAACACATATACACAAATATTTATCGAGGGAAAAGAAACTGCTCAAAACCCCTTATTACTTGTATTGCATTAATAAAAGAACCTAGATGGATAAATATGTTCTACTCAAGCTTGAGCTCAAGCTACACATGTATCTTCTGTCCTATACCTAACTAACTAAATGTGGTCAATATCTAGCCAAAATGTCGATCCTCAAAGCTCCTATTTCCTTGCATTGTTCCCTTGGGAAATTTCCCATATTTTTGGAGAATTTATGTTGGAAAATTATATATTACAGTGCAATGGAACACATAAAATATTGCAAAAATATAAACACAGAAAAAGCATAAAACAAGAGAGACACAGATATACATGGTTCACCTAGTTTGGGCTACGTACATGGAGAAACAACCAGTCGTTCCTTTTATATTATCTAGCAAACTGAAGAGATACAACCTACAACAGATCCATTGTAACTCCCTCTTTGCTCTCAATCTCCCCTCTCTTCCTCACTCAGAATACAGATATACAGAGACACATTACAATTCCCTCATATATAGTGAGGGGTTTCCTTCTAGGGAAAAAAAAAAACCCTAAATTAAGCATAACTTCTACCATCAGATCTTCGCTTAATGAACAACCTAGATTGACTATGAAATTAAAACATTTTACAAGGAAATTTTTCATGTACTTTTAGCTTTAGGGGCACTTCCCCCGATCCCCTGTTGGGGGGGGGGGGGGGGGGGGAGGCTACCAAAGGTGACAACGCCCCCCCGGGACCCCCTTGCAACTTATATTTTTTATGAGGGACTTTTCCGCCCCATTACAAATTGGGATCCAATGTGGCGATACCTTTGAATACATAAGATACTCAAGCTCCACACAAAAAAATTTCTCAACAAGGAATTGCGCAATTACCAGAGGTCAATTCTTTGGCTGCATGCACCACCTTTACAACTTGAACTAATTTACAACTAATAATACACTTCCCTTGAACTCTAATCTCAATTGGGTACCTTGAATTCTATGCATGCAAAAATTATTTTAGGTTGATTGATCTGTTAACTAGATGATAACTTAGTGTGAAAAAAGGTCCACACCCTCAACTTGACCTCCACTAGTTCTACTAACAATGAGAACTAGTTAAACTAACAATAACTCAAATTAACTTAAATAAGTTGCTACAAATTAGAAATCAATCATGTAGAACTGAACTTAAGTGTCTCCAACTTGAATTTACTGAGTTAACTGAGTGACAAGAGTGATGTCACCTCAGTTAACTACCTTCAAGTATTTTGCTAAAATTGAATTTTGAATTTCTCCTAATTTAACCAAAGGAAAACTAAATTAGGAATTTCTTCTTGTGTTTTCAACACTCCCTCCCAGCAAGAAAGGGATTATTAGATACATGAATCCTGCTTCTATGGAACTCAATTTTTCCTCTTGAAAATGCCTTTGCCAATTTTGTTCCTTTCTCGGAATATATTTCAACAACATGATCTACCTCTACATCCAATCTTGTAGATGGTGATGCCAAATGTCTATATGCTTGGATCAATCATGAAATAATAGATTCTCGGAGAGTTTGATACAACTCTAATTGTTTAGAAACTTTTTGGCGAAATCACATAATTGATCATTTGTCGACGCGTTTCGAACCAACTAGTGTGGTTCATCGTCAGGACAAGTTGAAGAACCAGATCCAGTTTAGCGTGTTAAATAGTCTAAGCAGAGACTCCAACGGCTAAAAAGACTAACGGCTATTTTTCAACTTAAGAACACACAATATATTTCCAAACTTTTTTGTTAATACATATCTTCAATACATATACTTCTTCAACTTGCGCACCCAGCTAGAGGTGGTCTATGCACTTAGTTTTAGACTCTTCCAGGCCTCCGCACACTCAACTATGAAGCCTCCCTAAAAATGTAGACTCAAAAACAAAGGTTCAATTTGATTATGATCTTCTATCATTACCTTATTCTATTAAAAAGTATTGCATCTCCTTATATACATTACATCATTACAAAAATTGTGGTCTATATACCACGGATTCAACAAAACCATGACTAATACCCAAAACACATTAAACAACAAGGGCCTTTTGACCCACCCAAAAGCCCCTAAACACTACGTGGCGAAAAAATGATTGCCAGCTTCGCTCCTCAAAATGTGGAATCTTTGACCCAAAACTTGGACCAAGTTGGGTTGTACCCAACAAGCCCCCAACATGCACCCATGACTCATCTCGAGTCACTCAGCTACAGGTCCTTTGAATTGTATACTTCATTATACTGTTGAATTGTCTTTGCCATTTGTTTCTCTTGCTTTCTTGTTTCCTCCAAAAATGCCTCTGTGGTTGGGCCAGTAGTCTTCTGCAATATCTTTGCCTCCCTTTTCTTCAATTCTTTGAGCATATCATCCACTGCCTGAGATAGTTTGAGTGCCTCATACTACCATGGTTGATTCATTTCTTGCAATATTTGCTGCTTCCTCTGAAGCTCATCTATCTTATTTTGGAGGTTCTTTGCTTTAGTAATACTGGCAAGTATATGCAATATTGGTAGGGTCTTTACAACCACCAAGATTTCGTTGCATTTCATCTATTTCACCAGCAATTCCTCTTCGATATTTTGGATGTTTGGATCCTCTTGTAGTGAGGTCCAAATCTACATAATGTTATATAATAATTTCTCGCAATCCGCCTTTGTGTCGGAGATACCTTTCAGTGTTGCCTTTAAATATTTCTACCTCTCCTCCCACACTTCTAGTGGCATGGCTAGCTACAACATTATTTTCATATTTGATATTTTCACTTCATACTCAAACTTTATCTTCATCAGTGTATTCTTTGATTCCTTGATCACGAGGGTGAGCTTCACGACCTTCTCTTCTGGTGTTTCCTCCTCACCAACCTTCACATCCAGGACTATTTTGCAACTTTCCTAGATGTATTTTTCCAAATGTTCTTGTCGCTGATATGATTCATCTCTTTTCTTAGCCACCTCCTCCAATTGCTTCCTTACTACAACTTTCTCCTTTTCCGTATGCATCGCCATCACTAAGGTTCATTTCTCTCACTTTTGCAGCTCAGCTGTTATACCTTGGTGGAATTCGTGCAACATCTAAATGGGAAGCATGGCAATATTTATGTTGACATTCTTCAATAATTTAGCTTTCTCTTTGTCCTCTGGTGAGTACCAGTGCAGTGCCCCAGCTGACACCTACACAATTCTAATGTCAAATTGTGTTTCTGTTCTTTTTTCTACATGCAGTGACTAAGCTCTTTGTTCTGGTTGTTTTTCTACTTGTGGCAACGCTTTCAGCTCCAAGATTCCTCTTTTTACTTTAGTCAATATCATTCTATATTGATTGTCAATTGTATCTTAGGTCTCCACTATGATCTCCTGGACCTTCTCTCTAATCTCGTCGACGTCCCCATCATTGAGGGAAAGTGTTTCTATGCCCTTGGACTTAACTACCTTCTGCGTTTTCCTCTTGTTTGTCACAGTTGTGTCTCCCTTTTTGAAAATGAAAGGTGAATTCTCTGATACTCTTGAATCACTGAGGGGTTCCTCATGATCTTTCTCTATTTCCTCTATGTACATCTTTGCATCATTTCCACTAGTACCTACATCTTCCGGGGTACTCTTCTCTATTCCAACTGCTCCACTAAGTAGAGCTATCTAATGCTTCTGGCCATTGTTGTACTATGGTGAGAAAATCATCTTTAGTTACTAAGTATGGAAATGGACGGCATGTCTCATTTGGGTCCTTTCTTGCCTTCACATAAGCTCTGTGTAAGTCTTCTTTGAAATCTGAAATGTGACAATACTTCTTATAAAAACTAGGTGATAGCCTTGGATGCTGATTCACCACCATGTGTAGATCCATTTCCATCACCACAAAGAAAATCCTATTTTCTATTGTGCGTGTTGGTTCCTTACTAAACTAGAGGGAGGCATATCTCACTGGCTCATAAACATCCACCTCGATAGATGTAAAATGTGAGTCTTTTGGTTCTTTCCATGCAATCAACATGATGAGTATTAAAAACCAAGCATAGTGGAATGGTTTCCCTTCTTCCTATGCTTCCCTGCAGTCTATCAAAAATTCCTCACGTAGATAGGCAACCCAGCTAAACTAGGCTCTTGCATTACATTGGCCATCCAAAGACACTATCATTGTAGGCACCTCAATGACCCTACGCTTTCTCATTATCGAAACTGTCAAGATGTGTGCAGTGAAACACACTCCTTGGTCATCAATGGGGTTGATGTCATATCCCCATGACTTCTTCACTAAGCTGAACTTTTCCTTCATCATTTTTTCCATATCATTTTCCTTATTCTTGCCCAAAAATTATTTTGTGGTGTCTTTTTGCTAATGAGGCAACACTGTGATTTTTCTAATTAACATGTCATCAATCAAGATCCTCATCCCTAACCAAATGAATCCATCATGTACCAATGTGAGGAGTTTTCGTACATAGATTTTACTACATGTGCTTGGACCAAAGTGTAGCACAGTCATCATGTTTAAGAGGCCCAGTCTCTGCAATCCTACAACCCATTGGAACAGCTCCAACCTTGTAACTCCAAGATCTAGGTACTGAACCTACTTTAGATATCTACTTGGTTCAAATTGAGGATATTTGCTTCAATCATTAAAGTCCCAGTCTTGCATCTTAGGTTGGGTCATCCTCCCTAACACTTTTCCCTCAAACGACACTTCCTTCGATAGCAACAGAGTGAACATTTCCAACTTCCCATCCTTAGGCTCCTTCACCGGCTTGGCATTTCATTTTCTTGGTGGCATGTAAGGTGGGAGAATAATAGGAATCTCTTCGTCCTCTGTCTACATGCGTTGAAATTCAGCCTACTCTTTGTTATCATTGATCTATTGAGGCACCTTCTACTATATCAACTTCTTTCATTTCTACACCGGTTTCTTCCCTTTATCTTCTTTGTTCTTCCTGTAGACTTATGTCTATGTTTTCTTCCTCAGGAATGTTTTGAGTTCCACCCCAGAGGCCTCATCTAGTCCCTTCTCCTACTTCTTCTATGGTTGTGGTTTTGTGGGTACCTACTTTCTCAGGGACCTCTAAGATCTTGGGGACATATATACCTTCACTCCTTGTGCCTCCATAATACCCACTAGTCCTTTCTCTATAAATATTCCAACAAGTTCTTTAAAACTTCTCTCAGATATATAGTAGCTCTCTTCTTCAATTCTTTAATTTCTCTAAATAACAAAGTGTCAAATGTGGCATGGGATGTGGTTTTTGTAATACATTTGAATTACATACTCATGATTGATTCAATATTTTCTCATTTAATGTAGGTATGGGGCTAGATACAACCAGTTTTGCTTCATAAATTCTCTTTTCCCACGTCCCTTAATGACAATTTCCTTTTAATGGTAGCTTTTTTCTTCCAACAGTCATATTTCTGGCCAAATTTGACAAACCTTTCCTCATGACACAATTATATTTCTTTGTCACAGGTCCTTCGAACTTCTTCATAGTCTTGATTATCGTACACTAATCTTCCTTTAGTGAAGTCTCTTTTTGTAGCATAGTTTATAGTCCCATGACCACTTTCAACTATGTATGTTTTAACACCGTACAAAAATTACCTGCATACGAATTCTAAAACATAGAAAAATAACCAATGTGAGAGCATAACACATAAAACACATATACACAAAGATTTTCCCCTGGATCCCAAAACTGGGACTACCATCTTGATTTTTCATTATATTATTTTCAATGTTACAATACATATTTATACATGCCGAAGCATTCAATACCTTGGACCAAAAACCATCAGATCCAAACCATGGACCGAAAACCATCGCGTCCAAAACCATGCATGAAAGCCTTACACAAAACCATAGTAGGTCTGCCCAACCTAATATAAGGTCAAAAAAAAATAAAAAAATTCCCAAGGCGTTTCCCAAGACCCCGTAGAGGGGGGCTACCCACCCCCCTCGAACCCCTTGGATAGGGGGGCCTGCCACCCCCCCGTGACCTCCCCGCTGCACAATATATGCAACAACGAGGGGGGGGGGCTCCGCCCCCCTCTAACCCCTCGGCTAACTATGTACGATAGTCATGGAAATAATATAACACAACTCAACATTTTCCCACTTGTTGTTTTCCTTCCGCAGGGGACCACAGGGGTCCACAGGAGAGCTTAGTCACTTATCCATCCCACAATGCCCATTGTTTCTCTACACTAAGAGAACTTCTAAGAGCTCATAGACTTTGTCAATGCATCTATAGGCTTATTCAAAGTGTCCACCTTTACCAGCAACACTTTTTTTTCTTCTATCGTATCCCTCAAAAAGTGATATTGAACATCAGTGTGTTTTGTCTTTGAATGATAAACATGGTTCATTGCCAAGAAGATTGCACTTTGGCTATCACAGCTTATCCTTATAGCTCCTTGCACTAACCCCATACATGAACACAATCTCTACAACCAGAATTCTTCCTTGCTTGCATGAGTGGTTGCCATGTATTCTACCTCTATAGTTGATATTGCCACTATAGATTGTTCCTTGCTTATCCAACTAACTGCACCTCCAAATAGGTTAAACACATACCCACTTGTAGATCTTCTTTGATCTAGATCTCCAGCCAAATATGCATCAACAAAGCCATGAATATCCAAATCTCTGTCAAAACCTGGTCTTCCTTGGTAGCACAAACCATAATCACTAGTGCCACACAAATACCTAAAAACCCACTTCACTGTTGTCCAATGCTCCTTCCCTAGTTTTGGCATAAACCTGCTCAATACTCCCACTGCATGTGCAATGTCTAGTCTAGTAGAGACCATCGCATACATCAGACTACCGGCTACACTTACATATGGAACATAGGATATGTCCTCTTCCTCTTCTTGTGTCTTGGGACATTGTTATACAGATAACTTTACACCTACATGATTAGGAATCTTCACCGGTTTAATATCTTACATATTAAACGTCTACAATATTGTCTCAACATACTTCCTCTGGTTTAACTAGAGCTTCTTCTTTGCCCGATCTATTTTAATTTCCATGCCTAAAATATAGTTTGCAACACCAAGATCTTTCATGTCGAATTTGGAGGACAATTGGGTCTTCAAATCCTGGATAATTTCTTTGTCATTTCCAACCAACAACATATCATCCACATACAAGATCAGATAAATAACACAGTAACCAATTAATTTAAAATACACACAATGATTTTCTTTGCTTCTAGTGAAGCCAATTCCCCATATAAATGTATCAAATTTCTGATACCACATCCTTGGTGACTGTTTTAACCCATACAGAGACTTCTTTAACTTTCATGCCAGTTCTTTCTTAACCTTCACTGTAAAGCCTTCAGGTTACTTCATGTAGAACTCTTCTTCCAAATCCCCATGAAGAAATTTTGTCTTCACATCCATCTATTCTACCTCAAAGTCAAAAGAAGCAACAACAGATAAAAGTAATTTAATAGAAGCTACCTTGGCAATAGGAGAAAAAGTATCACCGAAATCAATTCCCAGCACCTTGGGAATAACCAACCTTTTTATTATCCACCTTTCCTTCTGCATTTTTCTTCTTCTTGAACACCCATTTGTTGCTAATGGGTTTCCTTCTAGCTGGCAAATCCACCAGATCCCAAGCCTCATTTTTTTGCAAAGATGCCATTTCATCAACCATGGCCTCTTTCCAAAGTTTTCCTTCCTCTGAATCTACAACTTCCTTCATAGTTATGGGATCATCATCAGTAATAGATAAAGCAAAATTTGAATAGAAATTAGATGGACTATATCTTTTCGGCTGCCTTCTTTCATGAATTGATCTTCTCACACCCAGAGTTTGTGGCTCTTCATCTTCTAATTCCTCCTCTGCTATAGAGTCTAATTCTTCCTCCTTAAGCTCAAAGTCTATCTTCTCAGGTTCCTTCGGTTGGACTTCATGTTTAATAACATCTTTCACCTCTCTAAACACCACATCTCAGTTGTACACAACCTTCCTTGTTACAGGGTTCCAAAGCTTATAACCCTTTAAACCATCCTTATACCCAATAAAGATGCACTTTTCATATTTCCAACTTGGTTCTTTTCTCCTTTGGAACATGTACATGTGCATCACATCCAAATACCCTCAAATGTGAAAGAGAGGGTTTCTTACCAGTCCATAACTCTTGTGGAGTCTTATCCTCCAACGCTGATGAAGGTGATCTGTTGACCAGGTAACATGCTATCTCCACCACCTCTGCCCAGAATTCCTGTCCTACCCCGTCACCACTAAGCATGCTTCTTTCCCTTTCCATCAACTTCTTGTCATTCTTTCTGCAACTCCATTTTTCTCAGATGCGTATGGAGTATTCTTCTGCCATGTTGTACCACACTTCTTACATAATTCTTCAAATTCCTTACTGCAAAACTCTCCACCATTATCTATCCTCAACACCTGTATCTTCTTCTCTATCTTTTTTTCCACTAGAGCCTTAAATTCTTTAAACCTATCAAAGACTTCAAATTTCTTCTTAAGGAAATATATCTATGCATTCCTTGAGAAGTCCAAACTTACCTAGTGATGGAACCTTCATAGGTCCAAACACATCACCGTGCACAAGCTCTAATATATGTTTCACCCTCTTACCACCAGAGGGGAAACTCACCCAATTCTTCTTCCCATATACCAGAGAGCTATTAGCCATATCTTCTACCATACCTTTACCATGAAGTATTCAAAGGCCCTTCTCTCGAATATGTCCAAGCCTTTAATGCCATATCATGGTCTTTTCTCAAAAGACCACTATATTTTCTACTCCATTTTCAAGAACCACATAATTGTTTCACCCATCAATAATAGTGCTACCTTGCAGCTTGTACAGATTTCCAATCCAAACTCCCGACATCAATACTAGTGCTCCTCAAACCATCTGGTAGGTATCTTTATCGAACACTATTTTTACACCTGCATCATCCAGCTTGCTTATAGAAATCATATTTCTAGCCAATGCAGGAATAAACAGAACACTCAGAATTATTCTAATCCTTCCACCTTGCAACTTCAACTTTACTTTTCCACGACCAACGATTCTAGCCTTCCTATCATCCCCTAAGAAGACATCACCACCATCGTATTTCTCATACTCATAGAACCACTCTCTATGGGGAGTGAATTGA
>APFE030248387.1:32111-45426 GCA_000404065.3 Pinus taeda
AGTACACATCCCCACCTTCATCTGAGGTGGTTTTTGCCTCTGTAGAAGCAGCATCATCAGATCCCTTTCCTTTATCAGGAGCTTTAGATTTACAATCCCTTCTGAAGTGCCCTTCCTTACCGCATTTCCAACACACCACCTTTACAAGTTTTCTTGGAGATTTATATCTCCCTCTAGATTTAGATCTCCCACTCGATGACTTATTTTTGTTTTTTTTCTAGGACTGTCCTCATACAGACAAGGCATCACCATTCTAGCTCTCCATATTTTTCTGTCTCATCTCCTCCGTCAGCAAGGATGAGACTATTTCATCAAACTACAAAGCAATTACATTGCTACCTATTGCAATAACCAGACTATCCCACGAATCTGGTAGAGAACACAACAAACTAATGCACTTATCTTCATCTGAAATTTTAATATCAAGTGATAATAACTGACTTACCACAATATTAAATGCATTCAGATGCTTTGTCACCAAGTCTCCATCTTTCATCCTCAGGTTATATAGATTTTTTTGTAGGAATAGTTTATTCACCAGAGACTTAGATTGGTACAAAGTCCCTAACTTGTCCTACAAAGCCTTTGCCGTAGCTTCCCCTGATACATTCAGCAATACTGAATCTAAGACACAAAATCGTATTGTGATCTTTGCCTTCCAATCCAAATTCTTCCATTCTTCATCGGAAATTCCCGTTGGTTTAGTACCTAGATCTATCGTGATCCACTGATCTTTATCCACCAAGAGATACTCCATCTTGAGTTTCCATAAATCAAATTTATGGCCATTAAATTTCTCGATCTCTATCTTTCCACTGCTCGCCATCTTCTTTCACCACCAAAATCGATCTCGCAGATCTCCCATTGAACAGGGTCTACCATAGGCCCAAGTGAAACCCCTTAGCCAGAAAGGCATCCCCTTTAAGCCAAAATAGCTCTAATACCAAATGTAGGTTTTAGCCCCGTACAAAAATTACCAGCATATGAATTCTAAAATATAGAAAATAAACAATGCGAGAGAATAACACATAAAACAGATATACACAAATATTTTCCCTTGGATCCCAAAACCAAGACTATCATCTTGATTTTTCAAAATATTCCTTTCAATGTGACAATACATATTTATACATGTTGAAGCATCCAATACCATGGACAGAAAACCATCATGTCCAAAAACATGAACCGAAAACCATCACGTCCAAAACAATGTGCGAAAACCTTGCACAAAACCATGGGTAGGTCCGCCCAACCTAATATAGGTTCCAAAAAACAATTTCCTGAGATGATGGCCTAGATCCTGTATAGGGGGGCCACACACCCCCCTCAAACCCCCTGGACAAGGGGGCCTACTTCCCACCCTGTGACCCCCCTGCTACGCAATCGGCACAACGAAGCGGCGGTTCTGCCCCCCCTCTAACCCCCTAGTTAACTACATAGGCTAGTCATGGAAAGAATATAACACAACCCAAAAAAATACATATGAATTATTTCCCTTCAATTTTCAGTGTGATGTTCCAAGGACAATATCGTCTCTGTATATCTTCAATCTACCACCATTCACTTGTCCCAGAATCAATTAACCATTCAGCTTTGCGAGTTGAACTACACCACCATCAAAGACATGCCTGATGATATATTTTCCTAGCCAATATGTTTTAAATTTTCCTGGGAACTTGGCGAATTTGTTGTCATACAATAATACAAGATCTGTTTCTTAGAATGTCTTCTTCTTGATATTCCTATCATGCCAGGCTATCTCCCTTTCGTTCTGTAATTGCTAATGGAACCCTGCTACAAACCTATCTTCTTCTAGAGCTAGTATATGTGACATTATTTCCTTCATAATGGTAGGATCTACCATATCTATGGCAACTACAATTCTAAAACTTGGCATAATGTATTCCATAGGCATAACTACCTCTTTTCCATATACCAACCTAAAAGGTGTATGTGTTATCAATTTCTTGCATTTTGTTCTATATGCCCACAACACTGCTTGAATTCTCAAATACCAGTCATCTCTTCTCACATTGCATACCTTGGTCAATACATTCTCTAGAAAATTATTGAAAGATTCCACTGTTCCATTTTCCTGTGGATGATAAGGAGTGCTCTTCTCGTGATAAACCTAGGATTACTCAATTAGTTCTTCAATAGTCTTGTTTAAGAAATGTGTGCCTTGGTCACTCATCAAGATCTTCGTACAACCAAACCTATATAGTATATATTCAAAGATGAATTTTGTAGCAATCCTTCACTATTTGTGCCTCAGCCCATCTTGTCAAATAACCAGTTGCAATGATTATATACCGAGCACCATTCTACTTTCCTGGTGGACTGATGGGTCAAAAAAAGTCAATTGCCCATTTGTCAAAATCCTACAAAGTTACATGTGGCACTAGTGGCATATTGTCTCTTCTAGATGGCTTTCTTGTTCTTTGACATGCATCACATGCTTAATAGAATTATTTTGCATCCTTTTGTTCTATGGGCCACCATAACCCAGCTCTCAAGATTTTCTGTGTAATAGCTTTTCCTGCATAGTGCCCTCCTGAGACTCCTCCATGAGAATCTGTCGTAATACTTTGTTGTTCATGTTCGAGGACATATCTACATAGCACTTCATTAGGTCCCATTTTGTACAAGTGTCCAACAATCAATGAGAAATAATTTTGTTGAATGACCAACTCCTTCTTTTGCTTCATAGTGTACTTCATGGGTGCCATTTTTGTGGTCAAAAATTGAATAATATCCACAAAGTGATAATCTGTGACTCTAATTGCGAATAGGTTTGAATCGGCAAGTTATCTTCGATATTTGTGGGTTCTTCTCCTGTCTCCATTCTTTTTAGATGATCAGCTCCAACATTCAATTTCCATGTCTTTCCTATAATTTTGAAGTCATACTCTTGGAATAATAAAAACCATCAATAAATCATTCCTCCTAAAACAGACTTATTCTCCAAATATTTCAGCGCGGAGCAATCAGTGAACATTTTGAAATGCACCCCCAAAAAATAGTGCCTAAACTTTTGTAATGTGTACACCATAGCTAATCCCTATCTTTCCATTGTGTTATATTTATTTTCCACATTGGACAGTTTCCTTCTTACAAATGTTATGGGATGGTCAATTTCCCCTACTCCTATTTATGTTATCACTACACCCAATGCTATGCAATATGCATCAACATGTAGATGGAACTCCTTCTTCTAGTATAAGAAAACTAGAATAGGCACATTTACCATCTTCTCTTTCAGTGCATCCAAGCTCTTCTGGCACTCTTCGCTCCATTGAAAATTTATGTCTTTCTTCAATAATTTCTCCATCGTTGTAGTTATTTGCGTGTACACCCTTATAAAATTTATGTAGTATCGAGTGTATCCCAGTGTCATACGTGGTTGTCTCACTATTTTTGGTGCTGGCAGGTTCAAAATAATTGTGATATTAACAGGATCCACCATTAATCCCTTTTTATAGACTATATGTCCCAATAGTATACCAAATGGTGCACAGAATATTCACTTATTCAAGCTCGATGAGATCTAGTGCTACCTACACGTATCCAGCATCAACCTTAAGCTTCTCATGTACTTCCTTAAGAGATCAAATGTTGGCAATCATCGAAGTATATTTCCAAAAACTTATGTATATATTCTTTGAAATCCACAATTACAACTCTGGAAAATATAGCATGTGCATTATTTAATCCAAAAGGCATCACCATGTACAGATAAGATCCCCACTCTATTGTAAAATATGTTTTATCTATCCTCTGATGCAATTTCAATCTGATTGTATCCTGAAAATCCATCCATGAAAGAATAGGCCTCCTGTCCTCCTACATTATTCAATACTTCATTTGTAAATGGTGTAGGCAAGGGTTCATGTAGGCATGCATCATTCAATTTCCTTAAGTCGACACAAATTCTAATTTCCCCCTTTTCCTTATTTTCGTGAACCACCATGGGACATACCCATTTTGACTCTTCAAAAGGTTCAATTATCCTAGATGTTAACATTTTGTCTAATTCTTCTTTCACCTTCTCTTTAGATTTTAGATTTAGTCTATGAGGTCTTTGCTTGACAGGATTCACATCTGGCTTCATAGGAATCCTTATAACTTCCAAATCTCCTAATTTGTCATTCATATCTGAAACCCTAGTAGGGAGAAACTCCTGATATTTATGGAATACATTTGTTATCTTGTTGACAGAGTCTTCGTCCCAATAATATCCTATTTTTGCATACTTCAGTTCAACTTCTGACCCTATATTCACATTGCTCATCTTCAATGGCTTTGTTATATCAAGCATCTCTATCTCAGTTCCATTTACTTCACGGGGACCTTCTAACTCTTTGATGTCAATGTTATGAGGATATTCATCCTCTTCCGCAATAACATTATAGCATTTCATTGCATTACGTATCTGCGCAGCCTAATCAGGTTGCCAGATAACTGCAACTTCATTTTCAAAAATATTCTTCTGAACTATATTCAGAGCTCCATCTATATGTGGACAGTCATCTTCAAATTTGAATTTCATTATAAATCCATCAGCCATCTTTTCCCAACTAGCAATACCATTTCAAATCTTGGTTTCCATATACCAATTGTAAGAAATTCTCTAAGGTATGGAGGAAGCCATGTGCCCATTATTCTCTCGTAATTTCTCCTCGAGCTATCATACAAAGCTATATGTTGTCTCTAGGATCATTCTAGCCATCATACTTTTCTACGAGCTCTGTTTCTACTTGTCCAAAGCTTACCCACATCATCCTTCTATATTTTTGCCAATCTCCTATATTATTTTTATGAGTACCCCACTATCTAGTAGGATTAGCCCTTAGTGCTTGATTCAAAGCTAATAATCTCTGACATTCGTGTATCTGTCTTTCATAATCTCTAAAGAAATTATTTACATCACCCAAACAATCATATAAAGTTAAATCATGTACCTCAGTTGTCATGCAACACACTACTTTAGTGATCCTTTCACATCACCTTATAGACATTTCATGCAAAAATCTCTGCCAATTTTCCAATTCCTCTTCCGAATTTGAAGTGTAGGAACTATCATTCTTCCAAGTTAGTTTTCCATGTATAGTAGGGCTAATCCATTCTTATTCTTTTTCTTTTATCTGATAAATGTTGTCGATGTCATCCGTGTTTTATTCTTCTCTGACAAATTCAGTATATCTCGCTCCCTCCAATGGATCTAAGGGCACAATAAATCTCATATTATTGCTTTCAAATATCATTTTCCTTCTCTTCAAGTTAAGTATAGCCATGTTATCAAATTCCCAATCCAATCAAAGAAATGCGAGGTAGGGATTACTATCATCCACAATCTCAATCACTTCAAAGTCAGTGGTAGCACGCACTCCACCAATGTCTATTATGATGCCTGACAGTCTTCCTAGAGGGATGATCTTCTATTGATTTTCCATCTTCAGCTAGATAGTTGACCATTATAGTGTCATTTTACCAATCAATTCCCAATTTTACTTCAGAAAGACATTGGAATCAGATCCTAGATACAATATAACCTTATCCATGTTGTATTCCCCAATTTGTGTTGTAAGCCTCATTTCCTTTCTAGTTCACTTCATGTGTCTATGAATATTATTAACTGTGTGCATCGCAATATGCGGTACATCTTTAGGCACACAAGAATCTATCAATTCCTACAATCCCTCTATGGCCTTTTGATTTCTAAACAATTTCATGAAAGTTTGTAGAAAAGACTTCGAAATATTTGGATCCACATCTTGTGTTGCAACTGGTACTATCTCACGGTTATCCTTCTATGTCGGTTGTGTGGTAGAGGCCAAGGCTCCATCATCCATAAAGTGTCTCCTCACCTCCATGAGTACTTTCTTTTCCTTCAGGATATCAAACGCTGAATATTTTTCAATAGTTTTTCTTACCCATGTGGCTTCAACTTCCTTTTTCCCATTGGTTTTATCATTTCTAGTCATAGCTCCATGTCTCATTACAATGTCGATGTATGGTTGATCTTCCCTTTGCTCATTTTTCATCATTTGGATATTTGTAATGGAACCATTTTTTGGTTTAAGGGGGTTGTTGTGAATATAAATCCCCTTTGTGGACAAAGGCAATCTCTCTAGCCTAATGAGTGGGTCTAGCAATAAACTAAACATACTAATGTCGAATTTCCTAGTTTATGTTTAAAAAATACAAAGAGAAGGAGAAACCTACCTCACTCTAATGTTAATCATTGAATCCTTTGGTGATGGCTTTGACCTCCTAGCTCCCAGGCTCGCTCCTTGCCTATTCTTTATGTCTGAGCACTTGCAAGAGAGATCAAAAGACAATACAAAAAACAAGATCATACATAGTATATATCAAACATAAACTACTTGATAGATCAAGGAGTATATTGGCTTGTATGGGCCTAACCCAGGTTCAGAGATTATTTAGCCAAAAAAATCTCAATACTACTAGCCCTTTTGGCAACAATCCACGAAGCGCAGGCTGAGGTCTCACCTGAAGTAGTATGGGAGGTTGCTAGAACCAAGTTTCTGCACCCTAGAGATGTCTGATGGTTTTTTGGTGGTTCGCGGTTTAACCTTGTGTGTACGTCGCTATGTGCACCTATCAATACCTCATAGCCTGTGATACTATCTTCATGCAGCCCTACTCGAGGCGTGATCCACGTTATTACCCAAGTTCCTTACTATTAACCCAATATTATCTGACTACTTAACTTATCTGCGAAGCCCAATTATACTTAACAGTGTTCAGTATTCATATAAGTGTGCACATAAAAAAAACAGTATAAATGCATAGAAAGTAATACAAAAGCAGATACACAATATTTGAAATCAAACTTCTCTTTATTATTCTTCTTCTCGGGTTAAAGACTCGACTCTGCCCTTGTTATAGACATATTTGGGCACATCAACCTCAAACTTATATGTCGATGTATTAGTGCTCATCAACCCCTAAAAGAGTTATTTCATACCCTAAAGGAACATAGTCATCTGAATACATCATTCCCCAAAAGTTCCATCTGAGAAACCATCCAGAAATTGCCTAAATTGAACCATACTGACTACTCCACTGGCAAAGTGTGATGCATACTAAGTGGTACACTGCTAGGGTGTGATGCATACTATTTAGGCCTTCTATAGGCTGTGATGGGTGAGGATGGACAAATTTCTGACACAGTTTGTTAGTTGGTTGCTCATGGAATCTTCTAGAAACTTCTCTTGTGCCACTTACCTCTCTAAATTCGCCCAAAGATGAATAAGGTATCTAGGAAATCTCTAATCCCTTCTCTTGTGAAACCAATTATAACAAGTGGAATGACACTAAACAAACCCCATGGATGACTCACACCCTGGCAAACATCTATAAATGGATCTCCAATCCAAGAGATCAGAAGGTTGGAATATTATAAATTGCAAGGAAGTGTTGATAGTTTGTAATTGAGTAGAGAGCATTGTATTCTTGCTGGTGTGATCTTGTTATTTCATGAGGTGAAGAAGGATTGAAGCTAGGAGGATGATGCTAGATTAGACAACTGGGTTGTAATTCTACTTTCTATTAATAAATCTCTTCAAGTTTTCTCCCATATGATTGTGCAATTGTGAATGTTATCATTTGTGAATGCTATCATTTTTTCATTATATATCTGATGTTGTAATGTTTATGTTGTAATAGATCATGATGCTTTGACGATTCTTTGTTGTTGTACTTATGCAGGTACTCTCCAATCCTGTTAAGTATGTGGAGGAGTTGCAGGATCTCCAAAATGAGAGAGATATCAAGTAAGGGATCAAGCGGAAGTTCTAGGTTGGTTCTATTATCTTTCTCTTATCTGTTACACATAGAAGAAATCATTGAATTGCTTTAAATTGTTGTTTCTAGGGTAAATGCCAAACCTAGAGGGCTAGCATTCTTTAGGAATATTAGTTTTCCCATAAACAAATTGGTGACTCCACTGGGGAATGAACATATGTTTGTTTGTTGTTATTGTTTGTTCTATGTTCGATTTGATAAACTATCGATAGAGTCTGAAGTCAGCCAGGTAGCCTTTGAACTGCTTTTGATCTGCAATTTCAAAGTACATGAATGCTGCTTCAGTCAATCACTAGTTTATTTTATGAATTAAACATTTGACTTGCAAGCACATATAATGCCCTTTTGGTAGCTCAATAAACTCTCAAGACATTCCATCATACTTTGCTCATCATTGTTAATCAAAACCTAACTTAATTCATAGGAAACAACTCCACATTTGAGCCAAAATCCATTTCAATTATGCTCCGTGGACCATCGCATTGTGTTTCACTGTGACTTAGTATGCATAGCACATCCCAAGTGTAGTAAGTGTGATGCATCTCAATTTCTGTGAAGCCTAGATGCGATGATTTACTGAACTCTTTTTCCATCTAGAAATTGAGGGTTTTTAACCTGTTTTCAGTTTTGTTTGTTTGTTTTGCTACAAATGAATAGTGCCTCTTTACTAAATCTTACTTGCATCACTTATATCAGCCTTAATTACATTAGGATTAGTGAATGTTTTTGTGTGTTTGTTCCTCATTTACAATCCTTTGTCGAAAATTTGTTTTAGTCGATTTGTCGCTTTGGTACAAAAAGTGTTGTAATTGTCATTTTTTGTCGAAAAGAGAAGTGTCGTAAATTCTTCCTTCCCTTGATAATTGATTGAAAATTTCTTGATGCATTTGATTTGATTTTTTTACATTCAAAGTGTCGAAAGCATCTTTGTTCAAAATTGAAAGCGTCATTTTTTGAGTCTTCCTTTCTCTTTTGAAGAAGAAATTGTCGAAAATGTCTTTTTGAGTGAAATGTTTCAGATCTTTGCTGCATTTAGTTTTACTTTTGGCATATTTCACATTAAGGAAAGAAAAAATAAATACATGCATTTTCATTTAGAATTTTTTGATTTGTGTGAGAAAATATGATTTAGGGAAATGCACTAGTGTGTGCTCTTTGCTGAAAAGCACTCTTATCTTCTTTCCCTAGTAGCTAGGATTTTCATTGCTCAAATAAACAAAGATTGTTTGTCATTGTAGATTACATCTTAGGAATTTCAGATCATCATCATGCAGTGAACCATTGAAAGGAAAACTCTAAACAAGATCAACTTTAAAATAAATTTCAATGAACCTAACAACACTTTGGAACTTAACGCAACATATCTGGAGGTCAAGGCTAGTGACGTGTTCCGTCGTTGTTAAAACTAGTGGCTATCATTTTCATTGAAGGTTGGGTGATTCCTTCTCCTTGATACGACAAGTGCTGGCACGAACCTGTGATCCCCATACCATCACGTATATATTGGGAGACCACAATAGGCTTAAATCCTTTATCCCTAGGAAACTGAGTCTGCCACCTTATTGATCGCAATGCACTGAACACAGCATTCAGGAAGATTGACTATCGTACATAAGTCCTTGGTAATTTCTTTTTAATTTATCACCAAGGTGTATATTGTAGTTTTGTGATTGGTTTGGTAATTCCTTTGTCTAGATTTTCCAGAGTAGTCACTTTCGTTCCTTTTCGACTCTCTAAAAGAAAATATCCATCTGAGCACTTGTCCTTTCAGGCTCATTAAAAATCGAAGGAGACTAGAGTCATATTTAGCTTTTTCTCGACTCTTAAAAATTGAAAAAGTGAAGTTGTGTCCAAGCATCATTAAAATTAATTGAATTTGGAATAACATCATTTTCCCCTTAATTTTGAGTTTATCAAATAATCTGCAATCATGGAAGAAAGTCAATCAAAACCCCGTTGTTCATGGAGACTAGCGAGCCAACTGTCTTTGCCTCTGGAAGTGAAGCCAATCCGAACAAATCGGTCTCATTTAACTGAGTCCAATTCATCTCGTTTATTTTAAACGTTTGTTTCAACATTGGTAGAGACTTCAGTTACTATGATTATTTCTGGTACATCTTCCTTTAGAGAAGAAGCTCCGCAGTTACAAGAGGACATTAGAACGGATCCGAGTGTAATGGTAGACACTTTTGCACCTGAAATGAATCCATCTAGAGTTGGTCTAGAACCCATCTAAGTTCAAACCGAGGCTACATTTGAACCAGTAGTTGTTAAAGAACCTCCCTTTGAGACTAAAGTTCATTTACTTGAACATCTGGACATTGAATTTCAGTATTCAGAGGGTGTCACCCCTCCAGTATCTGTCACTACAAAATCCATACCTTCTTTGGCTACCAAAATATTTAACAAACCTGACAGTCTACCTCTTCCACTTGGTCTAATTTCTATAGAGGAGATAGCAGAGGATCCCCCTTCTAGTGCCCTGTTTCATTTTGGAACTGGGATTCATTTGTATCCTTCTACTCCCGAGTTTAGTTCTTTTAATCGTCCTTCATCATAAGTTCATGTCGAATTGCTTGGAGAGATTTTGGATAGACTAAACATGTCTAAGCAACCATCAATATCTAGGAATGTGTCATCTAATGCAATTGCGGCAGAACCTCCTACTACTATTCCTATAATGTTTTCTGGTACACCTGAGTCATATTTATATGGTACACCATCTGTTCTAGCTAGTTATCAATCACTAGCTGGAGTCCACTCAGGGGCCTCTTCGGCACCATGGTCTACTCCTATTTATTCATTCGGAGTCCCATCTTGTCTTTCTTATATTGAAACACAGCAATTTGATCCTACAACCAGTATCAATTTGGGCAAACTAGTTTTCAAAGACTGATATATCCTTTAAACACTGGACTGCCGCCATATGGACAGCAGTATTCCTATTCACTGTTTCCTCCTAGGGAACAACCATATGAGATTTTCCAACAATATTCAGGTCAAACTGGAATTACATCTAGTGGATGGATACCAATACTGCCAGAGTAGCCAAGTGTTGTATATCCAATGCAATCAATCTGACCTGTGTCAAATATTCGCACTACACCTGTTATTATGACTATGTCGCAAACACAAGCACAGCCTGTTGTGTCTCAACCTCAACCTTCTCCTTCTTCCTCGAAACCTCAAGTTTCGAGGCAGAAGACTCAAGTCTCTTAGGTTGTGATACAACAACCACTTGTCTCTACGGTTCAACCGAAACTTTAGGTTAGTGCTTCTTTATTTGGAACGAATCAAGCACCAACGAATATTGTCAATTCGCAACTTGGTCAATCTTCCGATATTCGACAATAGCAAATGTTCCAACAATTGTGGCTGGCACAATACCAACAACTGCAATTCCAGCAAACCCAACCTCAGTTTAGACTTGGTTTACAAGATCAGACTAGATTTTGTCAATATCAAGCCTACCAAGGACCTAGGTAACAAGGCTTTGTAGGTTATGGACAACAACATTTTCAAACTGGTTATCAACAACCACACTATACTAGTTATGTCCAACAACCTTATCAATGTTACCAGCAACAGATGCCTTATGCTGGTATTCAAAGACCTATTGCTCAGGCGATTCCATCTTATCCTGGGTATGCTCCACCCAACCTGAATCAGCAGTTGCCTTTTGTAGCAACTCTAGAATTACTAGATTTGAACCAGCTAACGGACGATCCAATTGCATACACCCTTTGGTGGCCAACAATTCCTCATAAACTCTCCTCTAATATTCATAAGTTAAATGGAAATCCAGGTGAAGATCCATCGAATCATGTAATGAATTTTCATTTGTGGTGCTCATCTAACACTCTGAATGATGATTCAATTAGACATCACCTTTTTCTGAGAACGCTTACTGGTCTAGTAGCGAAATGGTATATTGAATTGCCTAGAGTTTCGTTTGATAACTTCAACATCCTTGCCACTACTTTCTAACCCACTTTTAATTACCCATCAAGTACGAAACTAGAACAGAAATCCTTACCAGTTTTAGACAGACCATGTCCACTCACATATCTAATCATATTCATGAGTGGTGGCATCGTCATCGAATGGTAAAGATGTATGTTCCTGATCAGCTTTTAGCTGAGTGGTTTATTAAGTCCTTATTGCCATTTATCGCCAAGGACGTGGCAAAATGAGGAGTTGTCACTGAAGAGCAAGTCATTTCTCATGGACAATATTTAGATTTAATCTATACCAAATTTGGCACACTCTATGACAAAATTCCTGATGCTCCTAGACCAGCCTTTTCTATTCCATCTCCTCCTAAATCAAGTAGGGACTCTCATGTCGATGACAGTGTTATCGGTTCCTCAAGCACGCAAACCACAAGAGGTCCATCTAGTCAAGCTCTTGTTGTTTCTAGTCAAAATGCAAATGACAATTCTCTTGCCTCAGAGATAAATGCCATGTCATCTGACAAAGGGAAAAATCCAGAGCAACAAAGGGGCAAGAATAAGGGAAAAATAATAAGAAGAAATAGGAGAATTCCACTCCCGAAAAATCATCTTAGAGCCCCACTATGGTAAGGAAACCTTCCTGTTATCCATGTTTGATTTGTAATGAGGAGCATTTTACGAGAGATTGTCCACATCAATATGAGATTTCAAAACTTTTAAAGGCTTCGAATACCTCAGCAGTGTTGACTGATCCGTTTCTGAACCTAGAAACTCATATGGTTGCTACCGATAATTCTTCCACATCCCAAGTGCTTATGTTATCTATCACAAACAAGAAAAATGATGTTTTGGTATCGAAAAGGAGTAAAGATTA
This sequence comes from Pinus taeda, assembly GCA_000404065.3. Taxonomy (NCBI): domain Eukaryota; kingdom Viridiplantae; phylum Streptophyta; class Pinopsida; order Pinales; family Pinaceae; genus Pinus; species Pinus taeda. The sequence goes on from APFE030248387.1 coordinate 44,769, forward strand.
TGGGACTGCATTGTTGTCGAACAACCAGGCTACTGATCAACCTAGTGCTTCAACAATGACTTCACCAGGAATTATTCCACACTTTATTCCTGAATTAACCATTAAGCCACCAAAGGGAGTCATACATGAATCAAAATTTAATCCTCATGCTCGAGCTACTCAGAATTATAATATAGTGGAGGATCTAGCTCAATCACCATCCGCTATGTCGACACTTGAGGTATTGCAAAATTGTCCCTCCCAAAAGCAGGATTTGTTATCAGTAATAGATGGGATCGATCCAACGGATTCCAATCTTGTGATCTTTAATCATACTAGATATACACCATAGTTACCAGCCCAACTCGCTTTCCTTATACAGGTAAAAGCCCTCAATAAAAATGTTCATCGAACCATCATTGACGAGGGGGCATCTACCTATATTATGTCAATGAGTTGCTGGAAAACTCTTGGTTCCACCCTTGTCATGATCACCAACAACACTAAAAGCGTTCGTTGGAATAACATACACTCCATATGGGATTTTAAGTAGCTTGCAAGTTGAACTGGGGGGGAAAACAGTAGATATTGAAGTCGAGGTCATTGATGGACTCCTTGATTACAATATTTTACTAGGAAGGCCCTGGGTTTATGCTATGGTTGCCGTTGTGTCTACATA
>APFE030248387.1:51277-92000 GCA_000404065.3 Pinus taeda
AAAGCCTTCGCCGTAGCTTCCCCTGATACATTCAACAATACTGAATCTGAGACACACAATCGTATTGTGCTCTTGCCTTCCGATCTAACTTCTTCCATTCTTCATTGATCACTCCCGTTGGTTTAGTACTCGGATCTACCGCGATCCACTGATCTTTATCCACCAACAGATCCTCCATCTTGAGTTTCCACAACTCAAAACTCTGATCATTGAACTTCTCAATCTCTATCTTTCCGCTGCTTGCCATCTTCTTTCACCACCAAAATCGATCTCGCAGATCTCCCCACTGAACAGGGTCTACCATAGGCCCGAGCGAAACCCTTCAGCAACAAAGGCGCCCCCTTGAAGCCAAAACAGCTCTGATACCAAATGTAGGTTTTAACCCCGTACAGAAATTACCTGCATACGAATTCTAAATGACAGGAAAAATAAAAATGCGAGAGCTTAACACATAAAACACATATACACAGAGATTTCCCACTGGATCTCAAAACCGAGACTACCAGCTTGATTTTTCATTATATTCCTTTCAATGTTACAATACATATTTATACATGCCGAAGCATCCAATACCATGGACCGAAAACCATCGCGTCCAAAACCGTGGACCAAAAAACCATAGGTAGGTTCGCCCAACCTAATATAGGGTCCAAAAAAAATTTTCTCGGGCCGCTGCCCCAAACCCCATAGAGGGGGGCTACCCGCCCCCCTCAAACCCCTCGGACAGGGGGGGCTGCCGCCCCCGCTGCGCAATCGGCGCGGCGAAGGGGGGGCTCCGCCCCCCCTCTAACCCCCCAGTTCACTATGTAGGTTAGTCGTAGAAAGAATATAACACAACCCAACAGTGGTTGTACCAGTGACAAATAATTCTACCTAAAATGCTAAACTTCTATAGCCCTTGACTTTATATTTACAACTAACTAAATGACCAACAAACATGACAAATATTTTCATCAATAACTGGTTGTGAGACAATTTACAAAATAATGAGTTATTTTATTCAGATTAATATTTATCAATCAAAACTTCAAATATTTTTACCTTTCTAAGTATTTTACTTTAGTAGTTGAAATTTCATTTATTTTTATAGAAATAACTATTTCACCTAGTATGTCACCAATTGTTATAGTACACAACAACTCACCATTTAGTTTTATTTTAGCTATATAATAAATAATAGGGACCCTTTTGAACTTTGGTAAATATCTTTAAGTTCTAATAAAGATAAGTCAATTTTTAATTTGTGTAAATAATCCTCTTTCATAAAGGTTACATATATTGGAACTTACATATCAGAGGATTCAAAACCTTACAAGTGTCATGAAAACCTGATAGGCCATTTGTTATTTAAAATAATTCATTATCGAGGAAGTTTTATCAGATCATTTATATATCATAACATTCCTTATAGGAAAGTTACAATAAAACGTTCCTGGATCAAACTTTCTCGATATAGAAATATAACATGGGTACTTGCTTTTATATCGAATACTTTAAAGAATCACCGACCCCGCAACGTTGCCACTTGGCATACCAGAACTCCTGATTATCATAACTTTTAACAAGTTCCATCTCATAAAACTTTGATACCTCAAACCTCTAATATCCGATATCCCCGATACCTAGCACTTCCACTATTTCAAGAACTCCTAATATCATAATGTTCCAATGCTTCACACTCTCGATACCTGATATCTCTGATACTCCTCCCCTCTGATATCTCAATCCTCCAATATTCCTGTCTCTTCCCATATCAATTATTTTCATATTGGATGTCACACTTTGAAAACCCATATATTCCAATCACTGATATGAATCATTCGACATATCTTCCTGCCTATACTTATAGCCATTATATTTTTAAATATAACATATCGGAAGCCTCAGATATCATAACTTTTATAGTGAAACCATGGGATTTCTCCGATAAAATTTCTCTAATATGCTAACGTTTCCATCGCACATGTGAATCTACATTTTTCATTTAATTTCCAAGAGTAGAGAATTTATGTTTTTCGAAGTTGGAAAACAACTTTATTCATTTCAAATTAATATTATCATGATTCACCCCTTAAGACAAAAATTGTTATGAAAATTTGTTATTTGAATTAAGAGGTTTTTCGCGAAAGAATTATCACTTAGTCTTTTGTTTTTCATTGCAGGCCAGTATCGATAAACACAATTCAGAAGATATGTCTAGGGTAACTAAAGCAAGAAAGAAACTAGTTGCTCAGTAACAGATGACTGCTTCACCAGCTGAAAATATTGACACACCAAGGTTGTTTTCAAATATAGTTTGTTCTTCACATCCTCGTAGTACCTCACGGGAATATATTTACCAGTTATTCTAAGAAGAGGGACCAAGGGTTACTTAAAGAATGGTTACAACAAAGGATTCTTCTTCGGTTTCTAATACAACCTACAAGAATGTCGCAAATTATTTTTACACATAATTTCTTCTCGGCCCAAGTTTGTTCCCTATACAGATATGATTTGATGGGTCGTGGAGCACATGAACATTACAAATATAAAAATCACCACAAAGAATTAGACAATCATCATCCCTTTCCCCAACAGTGATTTTAGCGTGATGCACCATTTTCCACCTCCGGAGTATAAATATAACAAACATTTCTTGGAGAAAGTCATGAGAAACATCGATCATAGATCAGATCACATCAAGGATTAGAGGAGAGATCCCAATAAGAACAAGAATGAGGAAAAGGTCATATATTCAGTAGAGACTCTTGTAGGACCTTATTACCAAATTGTTGCCATGGTATGTATATTATTCACATATCCTAATACTGAGAAATTCCCAGATCAATGGACTCGAATGATTAATGTTGTTTCAGACGGATTGATACTATATTGGGGAAATATTTTATCTAATAACTTAGTCACTCACATTTTGAATTTTAGAATAAAGCATATAGTTTCAGAAAATATAATTCCTCCTTTTTATATGAGTTCTTATGTTATGGACTTCGTGTGCTTCAGTATAGATTTTTCCTTGATGGGATGGAAATGGACTTTATAGGATCCAAATCATATTCATATATATCATAATATGCTCTGGAATTCTAAGGACAAGCCCCATTTCTATAAATATGCCATGGTGTCATACTGCTTATTCATCAAATTATTTTTAGCAAGAGAGCCCCTAGAATTTCCCCAGAAGTAGAGGCACACTTGCTTAGGGTTGGGAATTGGATTGGCAAAGAATTGTTTACCTATATTTTGGTCTTTGATAGTTTGGCTAATCCACATGTTTTTCCCCTGGATCTCCCTGACAAACTACTTGTTCGTGAGATAGCCTACCAAACTGTGGGTAATGGAATTTCTAAAATATTGAAGGAATATAATAATAAAGTATGGCCTACCTTTCCTTTCTATTGTGATATGTATAAATTAGATAATTTCAAACATGAAACTATTGAAGTGAACTCTATTTTAGAGTTGAAGTTTCCTACTATCCCTAACAGGCAGTATGATCCTCATGTAACTATTAAAAAGGTTACTGCTCAATCAAGTGTAAGGAAATTCTCTCATGAAACTATTCAATTTGATGATGTATTTGAAAAAGGTCCCACCCATTCAATATTAGCCAAACTGACTTTAGAGAAAATAATCCCATTGGAAATCAATCAATTTTCCCAATACAGGGAAACGAGGTTATCCCGTTTACCCTTGGGTTCATTAAAACTTTTATAGGAAAACACAGCTGAGGAGAAGGTCATAGAGATTTCTTCTACACAAGTGATTGATATCCCTAACCCAAAAGATACAGGGGTATCTTCTTCCATTAAGATTGAGGGATAGTTTCCAAGTTCTAAACTTGAAGACATATGGGAACATTGCAGCCAGGTCTTGAAAGGAAATAAACTTGAGGTTTCAAAGACTACATCACAAGAAAAAGGCTTAGACATTTCTAAAACTTTTGAGACGACTCTGATTACAACAAGGACTACATATCAACCTTTAAAGGTTGAAGATATTGAAATTATACCGCCATTTCTGACCTTTGAGTTCATGTCAATACTCAAAGAGATTCCTCCTCTTCACATATTCTATAGTCCCCAACACAAGGCTATGGTCAAATGGAAAAGAAAGAAAAGGAATATTGACTAATATGATGCCTTAGTCCCTGGAAATTCTTCTTTTGAAGTACTATGGAAAGGTAGGTAATCCACTCATGTAGAGGAACTCAGAAGACTTACTTAGCTCATGGGAGCTTATCCTTCTATTGCTATGGACAAAGCCACTGAGATACAACATATTTTGAATGAAAAAGATTACAGGATTATGCAGTTGTTATAAGGCCTTAAGAGTGAGAAGCAAAGGATTTCCGACCATTGAAAAGAATAACGTGTTTAACTCCAAAACAATTTCAATGCCCTTAAAGTTCAATATAACTCTAATTGAAAGGTCTAAGATGCTTAGATTCAAGAATTACAACAAAAGATTGAATAATTGAAATTTAATCCTGCATTGGAAGAGTTTAAAAATGAAGCAGGAGAATTACATACTCTCCTTGCTAAAAAACAAGTCATTTTCGGTCAAAAATTAGTTATCATTCACGATTTGTGTCAAATAGCCAATACATTGGTAGAACAATTGTATGAAGTACTTAGACAAAATCACCATGATTAGAGTAACAACACTGGAGGAGTAACAACACCAATGAAGTACTCATACAACATTGCCATGGTCAATGTAACAACACCGAAGGAGTAACAACACCAGAGGAGTAACAGAACCAGAGGAGTAATAGCACCAGTAAGATACCTATGGGAAAAAGAAATATAGAGTCGTAACAACATTTATTATATTATATAATAGATATATATTATTATTTCTTTGTTTGTTTGTTTGTCTTTTTTTAGATCAGAGGTGTAGAGGAAGAGTTCTCTTCACTAATAATTTCAAAACCAGAATTATCAAAGAAATGTTTGATAAAGGAGTCTTTAGAAACTGGATAGTGGTATAGTCTGAGGCGATGTCCATTTACAAGCAAAGGAGTATGTGCCTCAAGAATTGTTATAAGTTTAACTATCCTGTTATCAAACACCATGTCAAATTCATATGGTCTCATCCATTTGGAGCAAAGTTTCCCTTTAAAATATTTGAACTGAGAGTCATAGAGAAATGCCCAATCTCCCCTATGAAACATCTTTTTCTCGATAAATTTGTCATGCCATTTAGTTCGGTGCTGCAGAATCGTAGTAGTATTCTGTACAACTACTAAATGAATTTTATCTAACTCATTTGATTATTCTAGTCAGTGTTTCTGGGCTTCTAAAATATTCAAACCTACTTCAAGGGCTATCCTGAGTGTCTTAATTTTGAATACAACGGAAACAAAGGGAATTTCCCATAGACAAGCTCATATGGTGAAAATATCATTTTGTTTCACCATGTTGTTTTATATTCCCACAGTTCCCCAAGAATTTTTTCAGCCCAATTTCAGCGACAATTTGTTACAGTCTTTGTAAGAATGTTTTCCAATACCTTGTTTGTGGTCTCGATGTGATGTAAATTGTGCCCCTCCATCTAAAACTATCTCTCTAGGAGCTCCATACCAAGCAAAAATTTCTTCAAAGAAAAGGTCTGAGACAACCTGCTTTGTTTCTTTCACAATAGCCTTGGCCTCTACCCACTTTGTCGCATAGTTCGTTTAAACTAGAATGTGAACTTTCTGATGTGAAGGCAGATTGAATGGCCCAATGAAATTAATAGAGAATTTTTCGAAGGGCTCAAGAACTAGTTGAGGTTGTAGTGACATATCATCTACCCAACCAGGCTGACTCATCCGTTCAAAAATATTTCACCCTTGAACATATTTCCTTGCATCACGAAAAATAGAGGGCGAACAATACCCCATTTTGAAACACCTTACGACCTATTTGCTTATCTGCAAAATTTCCCCCATGGGGGGCATCATGAGAATCTTTTTAGGAAACCATAGATGTCATCTTCACTTATGCAGCGCAGGATTTGTGTGTCAATTGTCGTGTAAAAGAGATATCCTTCTATCCATGAATAGTGAGCACTATTATGGATAATCCTCCTCTTTTCTCTATAACGTAAGTGTTGAGGCACTTTTCCTGTAGCGAGAGAGTTAGCAATATCTGCATACCATAGAGTGCAAGTAGAAATTACAAAAGGATGTTCTTCTAGAAAATTATCCTCTATAGGGGTACCTTCATCACTAGTATGCATTCTAGATTCTTTCCCTAGCTTATCTACAATGATAATATCAAATTCTTGAATTAAAAACAACCATCTTGTAATACGAATAGGGGTTATTGTTTTATTCATTAGATAGATAATAGATGTATGATCACTGCTTTCAAAAGTAGGATACCTTGTAATATAATGTTGGAACTTATTAATAGCATAAATAACAAACAAGAACTCTTTTTCAGCTACCTTATAGTTCAGTTTAGCAGGAGTCGAGTTCTTGCTTACATAATACATCACATGTAGTTTCTTATCCTCTTGTTGCCCTAGGACCACTCCTACTCTTGTTTGAGAAGCATCTGTAGAGATATAAAATGGGAGCTTCTAGTTAGGACCTCAAAATATCGAAGCTTTACAAACTAGTTCTTTGATTTCTTTAAAGGTTGCTTCACATTCATCTGTCCACACAAACTCTGCATCTTTAGGTAACAATTGAAAAAGTGGGAACATTGTCTTAGAAAAATTATCTATAAACCACCTACAATAGAAATCATAAACAATAAAGCTACGTACCTATGTAAATACCTTAGGTGTAGTAAAATTCAATGTCACTTCTAGCTTAGCAGAATCAACCCGAATTCCTACACCTAAAAGTAGGTGTCCCAGCAGTATTCCTTCCTCCATCATCATATGACATTTTATTGTACTAAGAGAAACATGTGTCTGTATACATCTTTTAAGTACTTTCTCTAAGTTTTTGAGACCTTCTTCAAAAGAATCCCCATATGGGGTGAAGTCATCCATGTAAATTTCAACACTATAATTGATTAGATCATAAACAATTCCTACTATTTCCCTCTGAAAGCTAGCGGGTGTGTTACAAAGGCCAAATGGGAGGACTTGGTAGGCAAAGGGCCCCCAAGGACATGTGAAGGTGGTTTTATCCTGATCCTCAGGAGCTATTTGTATTTGGTTGTATCCGCTGAATCCATCTAGAAAAGATAAAAACTTCTATCTAGCTAATGTATCAAGGACTTGGTCAATAAAGGGTAGCGGAAAATGATCTTTTAAAGTTTCTTTATTTAATTCCTTGTAATCCACACAAATCTAGCACTTTCCATATTCTTAGGAACAATGACTAGTAGGGAAACCCATTGACTATTTGATATCAGATAAACGAAACCCACATCTAATAGCTTTTGTAATTCGTCTTTGACAATGTCTTTTAAGGCAGGGCTCATTCTTCTATATGGTTTCCTAACAGGTCGACACTCCTCTTTAATGTATATGTGATGAGTGCATAAATCAGCAGGGATGCCTTTCAGATCTATATACTCCCAAGAAAAGGCACCTTTATGTTCCTGAAGGACCCTCAGTAACGATTCTATTTGGGAAGGAGAAAGGCCATGATTAATATTCACTATTTCCCCTGGTTCAATTTCTATAGAAATGATGTCACAAGGTACAATTAGAGGAATATTTCCAACTTTTGTTTCTCGTTCCATATTTTCCTGAATGCTGCAACTCATGACATATTCGAATAGCTAGTGGGTTGGATCAAAAACGAAGTTGGGACTACTATGAAAGGCGTTAATGGCATCATCCTCTATTTCATCCTTAAAACAAGGAGCCTCACTAATGGTAAGGGTCAACCTAACTTCTTCATTCTTAGATTTAGGATCTTTCATAGGAATGGATTTTTTTATCAAGGTAAATCCTAGTTTATTTGACGAACTTGGTTCGGGAGGGTGGGTAGAGGATAAGATTCTTTGTAACTTCCCCATTGGATATTACCATATTTCCAAACTGACACCCAATGTAAGCATCTGCTGTCACAAGCCAAGGTGTCCCTAAAATAAAAGTGTTTCCATTGGCTAGGCCCTTGAGTAAGTAAAACCAAAATATTGACACAATATTTCCATGAGTCTACTAAAATGATTCTATCTTCCAACTTCCCTATTGGTCTTATTGTAGGCTAATCTGCCAATTCTAGGATGGTGGGAGTTGGTTTAACGTTCCACAGACCCAAGGTAATCACTGTTACAAAGGTTATAATGTTAATGGTTGCCTCTAAGTCTACCAGTACATTTGGCATATCAACTCCATTATTTTGTATTGTCAAAATCAGGTTCCCTCGATCCTTGTATTTAATAGGTATATGCTTCCCCAGCATTAAGTCTGATAATTTTACCATAATATGAATACTGAGTGGATCCTTTGATTTTCTGCTAGGTTTCTTAGAGAAATATTCTTTAATTATTTTGGCATAAATCAGTATGTCCTTCATAGCCTGAATTAATAGGATTTTGACAAATAAATTCTGCATCTCCCATAAAAAGTCGAATTCAAGATGAGGACTTGGTTTTCTCAATGATAATATCACAGGATAAGGTTGACCAGTCTGAAATCCTCTAGTAACAATCCTTTGTGAAGGAGTTTGTTGATTCATAGGAATTTTTATTGCCTCATCCACAGTTATTCTACTAGAATCTCTAGGTTTTGGTTATGAGACTTCTTCACCACTATGTTCAACAATTATTGGTGAAATCTGAGTATTCACTACCCGAGCAAATTGGATATTTAATTTGCTGCATTCTATGGTGGAAATACTATATGCAGGGAGGTTGAGTGTCTCAACCTGTTGAGCCCCCCGATTGTTTGGATTTGGATTGGATTGAACAGGCAATTGTGGATGAAGAGGAGGATTACTAGTGGACACATTAGAAGGAAACTATATATGTTGTTGTGGCATAGGTTGGGAGAAATGTCCTGAAGGAGGAGGATGAGGTCCACGCCAATTCTGTGACCATGAAGGGTTTGGACCAGATTGAGGGTACCATGGTTTCCACGTCATTGGATATTGATAATACTGTGGACATGAAGGTGAAAAAGGTACAGAATAGGGCCCAAAATTCAGATTATTAAATTAATGAGAAGTGTCTTGAGTCATACCTTGATTCATGTTTTGTGGCTATGGTTTCCATGGTTTCTTTGATCCCATAAAATATAGTTGATCCATTTCTTCATTCATTCCCTGAAAGACTTCTTTCAGCATAGGAAGAGATGGACAGGTGTTAGTGGAATGACTCTATTCACATATTGCACAAGTCTCGATGTAATTCAATGGTCATTACATCAGTGGATGTTTCTTCCTGCATTCAGGACAGAAAATGGACATAGCCTTCTCTGCTTCTATCAGCTTTCGTTTTGCATGTAACATGTATAGCTGTGATGATAGTGTGCTGAGGATATTGGTTCTCAAATTATCGAGCAAGTTCCCAATCTCTTCTTTTGTAACTCCACCATTGGATTCCTTGAGAGTTTCGATCCCCTGATTATGCCGCATAGCCCTTCATGAACACTTAATGCATAATTCACAGATGGAATCAAATTCCTCCTGTGATATATCTCCTTTCCCTACCACATTAAATAGTTCCAAAGATTCCTCCCCTAGTGCTCGAATAAATATTATTTTCAAAATATTCTTATCTAGATCATGATGGCCTGATATCTACAAACTATATTGAAAGTGCTCCACAAAGTCCTCCATGTTCTCATCTTCTTTTTGTATAATCTTAAAGATTTCTTCCTTCACATCTCGGGTTTTGCAGTAGTCTTGATATTTCTCGAGGAAAATCATCCTCATATCATCCCGTGTAGCAATAGATCCCCCCCCCCCCCAAACCCATAAACCATCTCAAATATTTGCCCTTAAAAGTAGCGGGGTATATCTTCAATTTCTGAGCATCAAAAATATAATCATACCCCCAATAAACAATGTTGAATTCAAAAATGAATGTGTTTAGATCCCCAAAAGAAAGATCATGGAAATTAGGTAATGTTGTCAAAGGAATAGGCTTCGTAGGCACATCACCTTTGATATCTCCGATTGGAAATTCGGTCAAAGAAGTTGCAAGATCCATGCATATCTACCAATACCCACTTGGAATCTCAATAGGTTATGGCTCTAGTTGTGCTATAATGGGTGGTTGAGGTTTTTTAACAATGCTCCCTTGATCAAATGGCGTAGAGAATTCCCTCAAATCTTCTTCCTTTGAACTTGCAATATGTAATTCCTCAGATCCTCTACTTGCTACTTCTTCTTCCCTAAATTGCACTTCTTTTATTAGGGAAGGTTTTGGTTGTGAACATGATTTCCCTCCAGATCTCATGTGAGATCTCACCCTAACAACAACTCATGAAAATGCTCCTAAATCAACTCTTGAAATGATCCCTTGGATGTAGGTATTTCTGCTTGGACCCCTCCCTCTTCTTTTCAGGGGTCTTCCTCAACCCCTTTTATTTGTATCTGTGTTCATACAATGAGGAAATAAAAGGAAAAATTCAAGAAAATCAAAATCTCAGGACCTTGAGCAGGGCACGAAATTCCCTCCACAGGATGAGAGAGTGACCCTTAAAACGAAAGCAAAGAAATAAAATAAATCAATCACAAGATTAATTTCAAGACCTGAAACAGGGTGACGTAAGAATTTCCCTTCCCAGGATGAGAGAGTGATTCCATGAAAAAGAAAATAAGACAATCAAAGAAACACAAATGATCTAATGCTCAAGACCTAGACAAGGGTGAAAAATTCCCTCCCCATGACGAGAGATTAGTCCTATGATCAATATTGGTCGTACTTCCATTCCCTTAATAGCCTCCGCAGCAATGACGCAAAAATTTTGGTTTTCAGATATGAATCATGCAATTCATCCAATTCCACATTAATTTTCAACCCAGGGCTCTATGAGTTATTTCAAGACTATCATGTAAAGTATATGCATGCTATAATTTCCCTATCCAGTATTGAACATTCAACTATAAACTTAAGAATATGTAACAGTGAGTGATAACTGTAACAACAAATAAGATTAACGGCAATAATGAATTGTAACATCAACAAGAGTAATAACAAATCAGACTCACAACAACAAACTGATAATCATTCACAGAGATAAATACATTAACTGAAATAAACCTATGCACACATCTATCCAACAACACTTGGTCAGGAGAGTGGGTCCAACTCCCTGGTCAGGGCTATGGCGAGATCAAGAAATCACGAAATGCTGAGAAGATCAGAATTGCATTAATCAAAAGAGGTAATACATGTATTTTGTTATAGACACAAAGATAATGTAATTCCTTGCAATCTTAACTTCCAAATTTCATAGCCCTATAACTCTACTTATACAATTTGTTAACACTAACAGCTCCTGGAATTACGGTAGTTGTCTGCATAAAATTACATAGTGGTTTCTTAAGAGAAACAGAATATAAACATAACAGTTCATTAATTAAAATATTTATCCATCATTGTAGCTGATGTCTTGAGATAGTGCTAACAGTTGGATAGTCACCATTTTATAACCACGGTCTTGATCATACTTCCTCCAAATCTACAAGAATAATCAAATTATCAAGCCACCTAGGCGACAATCCCCTATGACTATGCTTCATTGATTAATGATTCATAACAACGTGACTAGAGGTATACCTATGCAATTTATAATGTAAATTGACCGACAATGGTGTAAAATGGATACAAGAAACAAGGTAAAAAGGTGGGTAAAAACATGCAAATTCAACCACCAACATAACCCACTTGTGATTTCCTAATATGGTGTCAAAGTGCTTGTGAGGTTCACTCCTCCTCATTTAAAGATCGAGCTAGTTATGTTGGGTGTTTGAAGAGCTTCAGATCCCTTCTTTTAGTTTTGAGGTCAAGCATGTGGAGATCAGATTATTAAGTCCTGAATAATTGGGGTGGTTGTTCTATTTCAACAAAACCTATGTATTTTTAGGAGATCTAACTACCCCATGTATTACTGTCAAATTTCAATGCTTATCATTTTTATTATGTTGGGTTCCTCTAGGCTCACTTGAATTTTAGGTTCTTCGGATTCATGCCAGTTCATATGGGCACAACCCTAGATTTGTAGATAGTCATAAGCAGACCCAAGGTTTGCCTAAGGTTTGGGTCCACCTGGGCTGCACAAGCTAGTGCATATAAATGTAAGGCTTTGGCCTAGTTTTGGAATATAATCTAGATAAAAATATGCAAAACATATGAAAAACATAACGTATAGTTGTGTGTCCATATTTCATTTCATGAGCAATGATACAAATTTTATGTTGCTTCATGGGTGCTTCCCTCTTTGAAGGTTTTACCACATAAATATTGGTGTCTCAGTTTTTCTCAGTTTGAGTTATTCCTCTGTGGTGTTCATCCTATGAGTAGCCGACCTATGGTATCAGAGTACTTGTGTAGTTAACTCCATTTTTATTCAAATATTGAGGTAGTTATGTTGAGTATTTGAAGAGTTTCAGATCCTTTTTTCTATTTTTGAGGTCACAATTGCAGAATTCTCCTTATTAGCTCTTGAAATTCTACATTTGTTGTTCTGTTTCAACAAAATATGTTCTTTTTGGGAAGATCTAACTGATCCATGTATTACATAGTCAATGCTTGGTATTTTTCTTCCTTATACTGCAAAAAATCTTCAACATCATTAGGCACACCATCATTTCCACCCACCGACTCCTTTATCATCTCAAATACACTCAACAACACCCCAATTATTCCTTGTTGCAACTCTCCACCTTCCTAATCTATTGGATTGACTTCCTAGGAATACACATTACATTGTACCATTGGTCACTTTATAAAAATGGTTGTCTTATTGTATGGAAGAATTAAGATGTAAGGAACCATGAACTACAAATCTCTTCTATGTTATTGAAATGAAATTTCATTCCTCCTAATATGGTGAATAAAGCTACAAGTGGATCAGTTCCTGTCAGCTGCAAAAGAAAAACAAATCTAGAAAATAACCCAAATTACAAGTTGATAAAGTTCCAAAGCCCCATCCCCATCCATCCTATTAGGATCACCTGTGCTATGTTAAGTAGTTCTCCCTTGAATCCACATTCTAATGTGTTGAACCATGAGCATCCCCAAATGAAAGAAATCATTGCCAAAGAATCATGTCCTCTTTGATTTTTAACATCCTAATAAAAGAGATTCTTAACTCCACCTCATAATTCGTTAATAGGAAGAAACTCTTTGGAACTCTTTTGAGAGAACACAGTTTGGCTATTTTCTTACTATTTCCTTGTTTATTAGCAACCATCAGGTTGGGTCCATAACAACTACCTTTAGTTATACTATGGTTTCTAAAGTCAGCTCTTGATTTTTGTATATGAAAGTTTGAAACTTAAATTCTATCAGGAAGATATATTTTTTTAGGGCTACATGTTACCCCTATTTTTGTATAAAAGAAGTGGAGAAGGATATAATCTGTCATTTCCAGAAATGATATTTTGAGTTCCTAAAGTAATTAAGGGATCTGTTAAATGTCTTCTTCCTCTATTTGTGATTGGAAATAAGTGTTGGTATTATAAGGCCTTGTACTTTATTTTTTGGACTAATAAACTTTTTACGTTCATTGAAAATAAAATTTGAATATATTTCTTGTAGTTCTGCAGTGGATCTGTTAGGACTAAATCCTTTTATTCCAAGGAAAACCTTGCAAGGAAACTGAAGGGATGCTTCCCCGCATTCATGGATGGAACTCCCAGTAAAACTATCTACATAGACTAGTGCACCTAACCCAATGGCACTCAAACTAGGTGTCTACCAGCAAGGAACTAGCTAATGACCAAAATGGCGAAAAGAAGTTGAGATAACCCCTTGGGTTCTGTTAGAATTAAATATAACTAACTACAAAAAAATTAAATATTTCCATTTTGATTTCTTTATCAATATTTTCTAGAGTTGACTTTGATTTATTTTTATGAGAATATATTTCAACTTACTAGAAGATACCACTTGTTTGAAGAATGTAAACTTATTAATGTCTTGAATTAATATCTCTCAAATGATAAAAATATTCCTTATTCATCTTATCAGTCTAGTAGACACTGATTCCACAAATGGCTCCAACATTTGAAGGAGGAAAACGATAATCACAAAAACAAAAATTGAAGTTGAGAAATTTTCATGAAAACTTGAATCTGGAAAATATGTAATTCCATTAAACTTAGGATTTCATATTTATGAATCTCTATAAGATGATTATTGGCAAGGCCCAAGGCCCATACCAAGATGGTAAAAACAAATGGAATACACAACACCATGCAAGTCAACGCAAAGCTTTCCATTGTCACCCATACTCTTTCAGCATAATATTCACAAACTAGAAGATCTCATTTCAAAGTGATAAGGGTGGTTTCCTTCTCTATGGGATTTCCATCAGAATTCTGCTATGTGGATGAAATTTTCCTTTTATGCCACATAATCATAGGACTCCAAAAGCATCTATACGCATTTAGATCATTCTCTGATAGTTATGGCCTTCAAGTTAACGTTGCAAAATCAAATATTCTAGTTTTCAACATGTCTGAGAAGGAGGCATCTAAAAATACTCTCATCTGTAAAGAAGAGGAGGTATAAATGATGACATCCTACACTTACACTAGAGTAGTATCATTTGGTCCATCCTTTAGTTTAATCCAAACAACAAAATAAAGGTGGAGTAGAGGATATGAAGGATCATAAACAATATAGAAAAAAATGTTTCCATGTCGACTTCCAAGGTTTAAGCAAATTCTTTCTATAGAAATCACATAAGATAATTTTTTGGCCGACGCGTTTCGAACCAACAAGTGTAATTCTTCATCATCTGGTCCTGATGATGAACCACACTTGTTGGTTCGAAATGCGTCAGCCAAAAAATTCTCTTATGTGATTTCTACCAAAAGAATTTGCTTAATTCATTATGGATCATAGAAGCTTGAATACAGACTTTGAAGATATTTGGGATTAGACATTTCTCTTCCATACCTTAGTAACACCTTCTCTCTTTTACAATTGTGAATATTGGAACCTATTCCTAAGTAAAACAGGATGGAACTACTTGAGAGAGTACTCATTACTATGCTCTTAGAGTATATTCATGCAAGGAAAATTATCTCAAACTTTTAGCCCCTCTGCACTCCCATGATTTTCCATGTTATGACCATTCTACATAGTATTTTTTGCATGGCAGACTCCTAGTCAAGCCAAAATAGATACCCTTACGACTATCCAATTCTATATACAACTTGATATATAAAGTATCATAAATAGTTGGCATGCTAAATATTCTTCTTTGCTCCAATACTTGAACATTCATATTGATTATTTTATGGCTCAAAGATTTGTTTACAGTACAAGGCGATATAAGTTTCTCCCTACTCCTTTATGAGATGCTTCACCTTTGACCATATGCTCTAAGATATGGATCTTTCCACATTGTTAATTCTAGGTTCACTACCTGTTATTTTTACCTTTGAAATGGTTTTGGTTAGAAGAATCATTATAAGAAAATATACCAGATTTATTAGGCAGGTGCACATTAGAAGTCTCATCACATACTTCTTTTCAGCATTGGATGATAAGGAAGATTAGGGTTAATGACATTATTGGCCTAGGGATTCCTCCTTGGTGACCTCGACACCATTTCCTAGTTTGATATTTTGGGATTCTTAGGGTTTTATTCTCCCTCTCTTTTGGCATTCTTCATATATCCAATTATTTTACATTTCTTCTTAACAGTCATGAAATAAATTTGTATTTCCAATGACAAGTTCATAAATTCAATGCAATAGACAAATAAACATTTTCACATTCAAAACTTGAGTTTACAATGAAAAATTTAGGAGGACATAACCTAGATGAAGAAAAAAAACTACTAGATGCATATACAAAGTATCAACTCACTGGAATAGCTCTCCATCTATACTGTGTGATATACGCTGCCGAGAAAATTGATGTACAAGTTCACCTTTGATATCAGCTTTGTGGGTGCAAGTAGGACTATTCTCAGAGGTAGTATGTTGCCCAGAATGTGTCTCGAGCAATGATGAGTGCACAAGAGTATTATTCAATTAATGAAAACCAGAGTATTATGAGGTTCAATAACAAAAAATCCTTATTTTAGTGCAAAAAACCCCCTTATTGAGTATTTTCTTTATCAAGAAAAAACTAGGGCCACTTTTTGAACCATATATCTCTTTGCAAATAATATTAGAATTAATTAACTAGAAAGATGTTTTCATCCATTAAAATATCTTATATGGATTTGGAGCATGCAAGTACTTACTAGAGTAGTAAGTACTTACCAGGGTCGTCATCTGCAGTTGTCTTCACAGAAAATTAATTACCTTAGAAAATTTTTGTATTGCTTTTATCTACAAATTTATAGAAAATATTGGTGAGATTAGGAAAAAATGAATATGATTGCTTCCAACAAAATAGATGAATTAAAATATCAGGTTCCAATTCTCTTCCAGCAAAGAACTTTCGGTCTTCCACTTTCATGAACACCTAGTTGTATTTTGAGCAACTATCCAACATACATAACATACCCAATCCTATACGATTTTGCAATAGATGTTCCATGTTGGACCAACTTCATGGAGAGGGGAATTTTTTGTGATGGAAACATGCTAATCACCTTAAGCATGGGGCAACCATTTAAATATTTCGAGTACTTGGATTATATTCAAGCAATTCTTTGGAATTTTCCAAGGTTCTAATTTTTTCTATCAATAAACACATTATAAATATTCGAGTGAAAATATGTTAGGTTATCTTAGCTTTTAATGCATTTATCTCTTGTTTTTTTTGTGAAATATGTCATCTGATCAATCAATCATATGACTAATCAGATGGTCGTTTTTCCTACACTCAAAAAACATCATCATACCCTACTTTCTATCTAGAACACTAAGATAACACTTTGGCACACCCATAACACAAATGTATCATCCCATATATTCCAGTGAAATATATCATAATATATACATTCATTTATCCAACAACATCCACTATACCAGAGGTCCATGACAGACTAACATAAAAATATTGTTCTCCACCAGCACCCAATATTTACAAATCTCTAATGCATATGAGAAAGTTCAATAGATACATCAAGAAATATAGAAGAAAGGCCACATCAATAGAGTAGAAAAGAAGGCAATTACATGATGCAAACAAACAATATGAAAATTACAATATATAAGAAAGTGGGAAAATTTTGGAATGTTGATACAAGTTTTAGAGAGTAGGAAATGTAGCCCATTCACATGTAATAAACAGAAAGTGATTGAATTTGAATACATAAATCAGTATAATAGATCTGTGGTTGATACCCTAAATAAAAAATTGTAGATTAAAACAAAAATACATAGGATCCACCTTTACAAGTGATGTCTCTCTGACCTTGTTTCAATTGAACCTATCATCAAAATCATACTACATGTTGTTCATGATTTACCATCAAAATGATGATATCATGAGACCACTGATACGAGAAGTGGGAACAACTTCCAAAATACACAACTACTTTATAGAAATCTATTAGGCACTCATGGAATTAGAGAAGTAGGTAGGAGATATCTTCTACAATAATATTAATATGGATAATAGCATCTATTCATATAGTTTGAGAGCTCTAAACACCCTAAGAAATGCATATGGCATAAAAATTCAACATTGTAACCTCATAAAACATGATATGGAAAAGTAGAGCTAGAATCTGTAACAAATACTGCCCTCTCATATCAATAGTGGCCTCAAAGAGAGGAAAATTTTAGAGTGAAATGTGAACAATATCAATAGATCAACTTGTTTTAGACAAATTTTGTTAGAAAATTATATATTACAGTGCAATGGAACACATAAAATATTGCAGAAATATAAACACAGAAATATGCATAAAACAAGAGAGACACAGATATACGTGGTTCACCCAGTTTGGGCTATGCCCACGGAGAAACAGCCAGTCCTTCCTTTTACATTATCTAGAAAACTAAAGAGATACAACCTATAGTAGATCCACTTTAATTCCCTCTTCGCTCTCAATATCCTCTCTCTTCCTCACTGAGAATATAGATATACATAAACGCAATACAATTCCCTCATATATAGTGAGGGGTTGCCTTCTAGGGTAAAAAAACCTAAATTAAACATAATTTCTACCCTCAGATCTCCACCTAATGAATGGCCCAGATTGACTATGAAATTACAACATTTTACAAGGAAATTTTACATCTATTTTTAGCTTCGGTGGTGCTAGCCCCGATCCCCCGCAAGGGGGGGGGCTCCCAAAGGGCACAACTGCCCCCCCCCCCCCCAGACTTACGAACTGGGGTCCCATGCAGAGATACCTCTAAATATAGAAGATAATCAAGCTCCACACCCAACAAATTTCAGAGCCTAAGATGATTGAGGAATTGAAGTGTTGAGTCTTAATTATCTAAGGAACTTGGGTCTAGGTTTCGTGGTAATTTCCTCTGCACAAGTGGACTAGATCAAACTTGGATAACAAATTGAATTTGAATTGTAGGTGCAGTTTAGAGTGGAGAAGGCACCAAATTGGTGTCATTGCTTAAAAAATCTGAAGGAGGCCTTTGACAGGGAGGGGCTAAGAAAACTAGTATTGATGTCCTTATTGTCATAGGTCCAACCATTAGTGAAGGAGATCCACAATATCAGGTGCTAAAAATGATGACCCAGGATGAGGAAGAGTTTGTGGCACCCATTATTGTTGCATATGTTTTTGTTGCTTCTCTTGCTTCCTATGAAAACCCCAGGATTGCATTGAATTATATCATGGTGATAAATTGGTAGAAGCAAATGTTGAAACCCACTTTGATACATTGAAAATGCCCAATGTAGGAATGTAGTTCAATGTTATCCCTTGGGAGATCTCCTTTAATCCATTCCTCTTCATCTCTCTCATGTTCCTCAAATGGGGTGGGAACTTGTTAAGATTGTCTTCTATGTATAGTTCTAGCATTGCACAAGCTCTGTTTGCTACAATAGCTTCCCTAGACAGTGCTAATGGCAATGGCTCATGCAAAGAGCTGCCAACACAGTCACCAACAGGAGATCTATTAGATGCAATAACTTCCCTTGAGATAGAGGAAGATGAAGGCGAATCATAAAGAGAGCCCAATATATTCCTTTGTCGAAAAATAGGCCTAATTAGGGGAAAAATCCTTGACCCAGATGATGGTAGAGAAGGACGATGCAACTACTGCTGACAACAATGATTGTGACAAGAACTGAAGCTTGAACAACCTTCTATAGGAAAATAAAAAGAAACTCATTGTGATGCTCGTCTAGCCCAGGCGTCATAATGTTGGTGTTTAACATAATGGCTACTACTCTCTCTATCTGGGTGAGCATCGTTCTCTTAGATGTTGAGTTTTTTTTTTAAACTATTGTGACAATGTTATCTTCTTGGACCTATGTTGTACAAATGCTCCATCAATATTGATTTTATCACTTATCTTTACATTCTCTCTCTACTGGTGTCTGTGATCAAAACCCAAATTGGTGTGCCACTATATCCCACAAAAACCAATTAAATTAGCATATATAAATTAGACATACTAAACTATTTAGTAGCAAGACAGAAAAACAAATGGAATACACCCAACCATACAATTTAAATAAAAGATGTCCATTTTCACCCATATTCTTTTAGCTTTATAATTACGATTTAGAATATCTCATTTCAAAGTGATATAGGTGGTTTCCTTCTCTATGGGATTTCCATCAAAAGTCTACTATGTGGATGACAATGTCCTTTTATCCCACATAATCGCAGGACTCTAGGAGAATCTAGACACTTTCAGCTCATTCTGTTATAGTTATTGATTTCAGGTCAACCTTTCAAAACCAAATATCCGAGCTTTAAACATGTCTCAAAAGGAGGCATCTAATACTACTCTCACTTACAAATAAGAGGAGGTAGAAAATGTGACATCCTACACTTACATTGGAGTAGTATATGTTGTCGTTCTATATTTTTTAGGTTGAGGGAGTAAACAAATAGGACAACATCAAAACCACTTTGGAAGCTAGGATCTAGCCCTGCTATCTTCAAAGAGGGATCTCTCTCTAAAATTTAGCCATGTTTGATGTGAATTTTAGGCTATTTATGACTGTATTGATTGTTTTTTGATTGGATTTCTTGGTTGATTAAACTATTATAATTCAATTGGGCTATGGAGTCTAAATATTAACCAGATCTACATAAAATATTGAAGGAGTTTCACAGGGAAAGCTAGGTTTCACTAGTTGGATCTTTCATCATTTTAAATGGGTTATGAAATAGAAGAAATATAAGAGTCAGTAGAAACTAAGGAGAAATGAAGGAATTCTTAATTTGCCTTCAGCAAAAAACATATAAATTACTAACAGCCAAAATGGGGTGTTCTGTATAACATATCATATTCATCACAGTTTTTGTTATGTAACTAGTATTTTCAGAAATGACAGAGAAAGAATATAATGATTAAACACATAAGCATAAGAAAAATATCACCAATTCGTACACCACATGAATCCTGTGAAGAATATCCTTGTATTATTGATGCTTCCAACAACTTTGGAAATTACAATTTGCAGAGGAACTTATATTTAAGTCAACATTTATTACTTAAAACTATGAAGTATTTATACAAATTCTAAACTTAAATATCTTGAAAAAATATCAAGATGTGTTTACAAATATCTCAAACTGTCTTACACAAATAGAACTAAAATATAGGACATTAAAAACTAATGGATCTACTTGGCACTATCTTTGTGGATTTCTAGTGACAAAGAAGATAAATTAGAATTTGATGGCAACTCTTATTTGATGAGGTGGCCTCCAATTCACTAACTAGTTTTATGCTTTTTCCTCCCGAAATTCTGAAAACTAGGGTCCTGTAATAACTTTTTATATCCCAAACCATAATAGATGTTAGAAACTTGAGAGAAATTTTTCTCAATGAGGATGTTGGAAACAAAAACCTCTTTTAGTTTTTGAAAATGCATTTACACCTTCTCGAACACCACATTTGAAAACACTAACTGAAAACAGGAAAATTTGGGAAAATATACCTGCAAAGATTCATTCGACTCTCCCAAACCATAACATCTATTATAAAAAAGAGATATTTTTTTATGCATGAGGATGTTAGCAACAAAAACCTCTTTCAGATTTTGAAAATTCATTCTTAGTTGTTTGTAAACCATGTTTGAAATTACTATGCTGTATAGGGAAAAAAGCATAATTTAACCGACCATGAAACATACATATTGATGGAAATAATACTGAGAGGGGGGGTGAATCAGTATTACCAGGTCAATTATTTTTCATTTTACAATCAGATTTGTATACGCTACTTAAGTTAATAAAAGCTACGTATGTACACAACTGCAGTGAGGGAAACTAGCGTATAACCAACAGACTTGTAATTTAAATTGTTCTTCAATGGTTGATCATTAATCTATGCATCAAACCATATAAACAGTAACCAGGAATAGTAAAATAGGACAAGTAGTCACACATAAGAACACAATATATAAGGTGGAAACCCAATGTGGGTGAAAACCACCTGCTACAATTCGTCTCTATCTTCTTTTAATTAGAAACTTCTGTTTACAATATTTTTGTACTCGTGCAGTCTTATACTAGTACGCAGGCTTCTACCTATAGAAGGCTACTACCTTCTCTTCATTCTCCAGCTTCTCCTAGAAGGGAGCTACAACCCCCTTACCTCTTATACTAGACGAGGTACTAGTATGTAGGTGCTAACCTATAGAAGGCTACAACCTTCTCTTTTCTTCTAGGGACCACATTTCATACATTTTCAGACTGAATCCATGAATAACACCAACCAAACATAAAGTATATCTGCATCAACGACTATTCTTTGTACAAACCAAAACTGGATCAAACAATCACTTATCTGAATGCTGTAACTAGAATACAGTAACAGTAACCAGACACCAATCTTGAACCCAGAACACTGCAGCAATAAACAAAAGTAGCTAGAACATATTTCATGAGACGTATGCTACTTCAATATGCATAACCTGCGTGCATACGCTGATGTATTAAGGCCAACCTGCGTATACACTTTTTTTAATTACCTAACCAGTGTGCATACGTGCCTTTGCTATGCCAAACCTACATACAGATCTATAAAAAATAATTTACCCTTTTCAACTATTCAGACATTAGTTATACCCAAATTATCAGATTTATAGATCAAGTCATGCACCAAATATAACAGATCAAAATCACACAAAGATATTTCTCTTCAAGCCTTGAGATCTTGACTCATCAATATAACCATCTTCTAGCGTTCAGGTTCCTCCTTGATTCAGATCCAGCTATGCACCACACCTAATCACTAGTATTCTAGATCTTGCTCTTCATTAGATATTCAATACTTGAGTGAATGCCTTTGCCTAATGATCTCCTTCCCCTTTTATAGTCTTAGGCCTTACTCAATACCATGGTCCAATACCATAGAGAATCATACCATGGACCTAATACTTGGGTTCAACATTTCGGACGAGATACCATGGTCCAAAACCATAGGTCCAAATACCAAGGACTAAATACCATGGACCAAAAAAATAATTTTACCCACATGAACATGTTTTTCCGTGCATGAAAGTGCATGCATACGCATACGCAACTTTTGATCGGCAATACTGCGTGTATTCCCGACTTTGTTAAGAGGAACCTACGTATATTTCTTTTGCTTTCATTCTGGGAGCTTGAATTGTGATCTGCCATCTGAGTGAGCTACCATCAAGGACAACACCTGTGTCATAGAGCCAAACCTTTGTTAAAATGCCAACAATCTCCCCCTTTGGACTTGATGGCAACCCAAAGTCACTCAAAGTCATTCTCCCCCTTTGTCATCAAGGGCGAAGGGTTATGCTCCCCCTGAGTACATGTTGAATTCTCTGCTCTGCTGTGTTGTCCATGCTCCCCCTGACTGTAGGCAAGGTCTGCAAAACAATTTTCTACAAGAAATAACAGGACTCTATACATCATGAATGACCTTCCTATCACCAAAGACTCATACATCCATCTCCCAACCAACTGGGGATATACCAATATTGACTCATCCACACAACCAAGTGGGGATATAGCAAAAATTTACACATGAGAAAACAAGACCATTACATCATCCATCCCAGGCATAGTGGGGAAACCAAAGTAGGCCATTACATGACCTTGATAAGAGGAATACATGACACAGAGACAAAATATCTACAACAAGACTATGATAGTCATCAACAACTATCATCAGCAACATCTGTCAATCATCATTCAGACCAGCAACCATGTTCTCCCTCTGCACCTGTTCCACCTGAAACCAAAAACAACTGTGAACTAGAACCAAGATCTTCTTAGATAATGCCAACAATGCATTATTAGAAGTATATATGCTCCCCCTGAACCTATGCCAGATGGTCTCTGTCAGACCCATATTAGACTCTTTTCATCCTAAGCTTGGCCCACTAATTGTCTTCAAACCAACATATATGCAACTATATCCACAGAAACCGAGGTATGTACACAAATGATCCACATGAAACTCGCGTACAACCACTTTTCTCTGAAACAGACAAGTTTCAACAACAAGATCATGCATCAACTACTCCCAGCTTCTGCTGGAGGTATTCAAATGTCTCCCTAGGCAGTGGTTTGGTGAGTATATCAGCAACTTGTTCCTTCGAGGGAACATACTCCAATTTGACCTTTTGTTCAAGCACTTGTTCCTGGAGAAAATGATATTTGATAGGTATGTGCTTGGTATTCAAATGCATGACTGGATTCTTTGAAACACTGATTGCACTTGTATTATCACAGAAAAAGAAGATAGGTGGAGTACAAGTGATTTGAATATCTTGCAATCTTTGCATCATCCAAAGGGGTTGTGTGCAACAAGATGCAGCAGCCACATATTCTACTTCAGCTGTAGATAATGCAATTGAACTTTGTTTCTTGCTGAACCAAGATAGTAATCTAGAACTCATAAAGAATGCACCACCACTAGTGCTTTTTCTGTCATCCACGCTTCCTGCCTAATCTACATCTGTATATGCATGAAGTGTGAGATATGTATCTCTAGGATACCATAAGCCACAGTTTTGAGTTCCTTGAAGATACTTGAAAATTCTCTTAACTGCCTAAAGATGAGTTTCCCTTGGATTTGCCTGAAATCTTCCAACTATTCCCACTGCATGCATGATCTCTAGTCGGGTACCTGTCAGATAGAAAAAACTACCAATGATGGATCTATAGGTTGGTTGATGTACTTCTGCTAAATCATCATTTGCGTTGAGGCTACATCCTGTTACCATAGGGGCACATACTAGTTTCAACTCTTCCATGCCATATTTCATCAAGATCTGATTGGGGTACTTGGTTTGTGATAGAAAGATACCATCTTTATTTTGTTGGACTTGTAAACCAAGAAAATATGTCAGCTCACCAAGCAAGGACATTTCAAATTCTTTCTGCATCACCAAAGCAAAGTTTCGACTCATGGCTTCTTCATTGCTACCAAAGATGATATCATCAACATACACAACAAGTATTAGCAATTTATCATTATCAGTTTTTATATATAGATTGCTATCTACTGATCCTTTTGAAAACCCTGTTGATGGAAGTATTTGTCCAGACAATAATACCAAGCCCTTGGAGCTTGTTTAAGATGATAGAGTGCCTTCTTAAGTCTGCATACAAGTTTTGGATCATTTCCAAGGATGAATCCATCTGGTTGCTCAATATACACTTCTTCTTCTAAGTCTCCATTTAAAAAGGCAGATTTCACATCCATATGAAATACTTTGAACTTCTGAAAGCTAGAAAGAGCAAGGAACATTCTTATGGCTTTAAGTCTAGCAACTGGTGCAAAAAATTTCTTCAAAGTCTATACCTTCTTGTTGAGCATACCCTTTACAAACAAGTCTGGCCTTGTTTCTAATAACATCTCCATTTTCATTTAGCTTGTTTTTGAATATCCATTTGGTCCCTATGACATTCTTATCATTTGGTCTTGGAACCAACTCCCAAGTGTTATTCTTTTCAATCTGATCAAGTTCTTCATTCATGGCCTTGGCCCAGCATTCATCTTTGCATGCTTCACTTACATTTCGTGGTTCAGTGGAGGAGAGCAATGCTAGATAGCTTGAAGCTTCTGAAATAGTTCTTCTTGTTTGTACACCTGCCTCTTTCTGCCCCAAAATTTGAGTCTTTGGATGATTCTTCTGGACATACCTAGATGGAGTCTTTTCTTCTACCCTTATCTGTTCTTCTGGTGCCTCATATGTTTCTTCTTCATCATAAGTCTGATTTGATGTTGAAGGATATTCCTCATCATCTTCGAAATCTTCAGATTTTACCTACCTAGGATTGTTTCCTTTTTCATCAACCACTAAATAAATACTTTCAACAATTTTTCCAAGTCTTTTATTGTAACACTTATATCCTTTTCTATGGGGAGAGTAACCAAGGAGAATGCCTTCATCTGCTCTAGGTTCAAACTTGCCAAGGTTTTCATCAGTCCTTTTGATGTAACATTTGCTTCCAAAATTTTTGAAGTATTTTACCGTAGGAGTCTTACCATACCAAATTTCATGAGGAGTCTGAGTGTTGTTCACCCAGACATTTGTCTTGTTGAGAATAGTAATGGCAGCAAAAGCAGCTTCACCCTAGAAGGTTGCGGGAGTTCAAGATTCATCAAGCATAGCACGAGACATTTTTTGAACCATTCTATTCATCCTTTCCACTACTCCATTTTGCTAAGGAGTCCTTGTAGTAGAGAATTCCCTGCTTATTCCATGTTCTTCACAAAAATCAAAAAATTCATTTGAGGTAAATTCCCCTCCTCGATTAGACCTGAGGCATTTGATTCTGAAATCTGATTCATTTTCAACGAAGGCTTTGAATGCTTTGAACTTTTCGAAAGCTTTGTCTTTATGCTTCAGAAGTCCTATACAACACATCTTGGAAAAGTCGTCAATGAACAATATGAAGTATTCTTCTCCTCGAGGTGACCTTTTCCTAGATGGACCACATACATCAGTATGGACAAGTTCAAGTGGCCTACTAGCTGATCCTTTCTTCTCAGGGAAATTAGTTCTAGTTTGCTTACCAAACTGACATGATTTGCATATTGTATTGTCTGGAATTCTGATGTCAAGGAGATCACAAACTACTTGACATTTGCATGCTTTCCTTATTTGAGAGAAGCTTAGATGCCCCAATCTTCTATGCCATAGTCAATGTTCATCATTATTTCTTAGATAGCATTTTTTTTATCCTCCCTTGAGTATGTATAAGCTATTTGGAGTTCTTATGCCTTTGATCATGGTTTCTCCTGTATCAAGCTCATGAACAATACATCCATTTGATCGAAATATTACCTCATTTCCTTGATCACACATTTGACTGACAGTCAATAGATTATGCTTTAAGCCATCAATATACATATCATTTCTAACTTTGACCTTTTCTTTCAAAATAACAGAACCTTTACCTTTTATGAGTAGGGTGTCATTTCCAAATGAGACCTTCCTTTATTTTTCTAAGGCACTATATGATTGAAGTTTTTCTTTATCACCTGTCATATGTTTCGAGCATCCACTGTCGATGTACCACATATTTTCCTGTCCTTCCACATATAAGGGTATACCACACCTTTCTGGTTGTGGTTCTTTCTTTCTCCATGTTTCGGGACTCAATGAAGCTTGATCCTTCTAAGTTCTTTGTCGAAACCTACTCTTGCATTCAGGATATTCATGACCGAAGTTGTTACAAATAGAAGATTTTATTTCATTTTCAAGAGCAGAAAAGTTATTGTAGGTCCTTTTCATGATCCCAGTCATACTCCTTTGTTTTTGAGCTTCTCTAGTCATGATGGTCTTGTAGGCAACACATTGAGTAGCTTTGTGTCCAAAGTTATGAAAAGAGAAACATTGGCCATTAAAGAAATTCCTGCGCTTATCAAACCTACCAACCAAATGGTTGTAGTTTCCATTGACATCCATTCTTGAGGTAAATTGAGAATGATTTACCTGCGGTTGGTTGTAGCTTATGTTCATCCTTGAAGTAGATTGCCCCTTATTTACTTGGTGATCGCTGTTCATTC
Organism: Pinus taeda; assembly: GCA_000404065.3. Taxonomy (NCBI): domain Eukaryota; kingdom Viridiplantae; phylum Streptophyta; class Pinopsida; order Pinales; family Pinaceae; genus Pinus; species Pinus taeda. The sequence goes on from APFE030248387.1 coordinate 78,471, forward strand.
TTGAAGTAAATTGTCCCTGATTTACCTGGTGATCTGCATTATGTCTTTGCTATCAATTGTCAACCTGTTCACTTCTCCTTATTGCATCAAGATAACTTTTGGAGGTGGATGGCTTCTGTGATTGATATGCTTCTTCAGAATATCCAAGACCTATCTTGATTAGAGGAGAACACTGCAGTTTGATAATCTCATCTAAAGTTTTATATCCTTTAGCAAATCTAAGATTAAGAGCTTTTGTTTTCTCAATATCTTTTCTAAGTCCCACAATTTCACATTCTAAATTTTCATTGTGTTTTTCCCTTTCAGCAAGTTTGAATGTCAGAGTATCTATAATCATATTATTTTCTTCTAAACAAATTTTAAGTTTATAAATTTCTTCATAAAGACCTCTTCATCTTATAGCATCCAAGAAATCATCATCTTCAAAAGCCATCAAAAGTCTATAATCATTACATTGTTCATCTTCATCACTATTTGAAAATCCATCACTGTCTTCATGTGTATAATAGCTCTTCTTACGTAAATTCTATTTTTTGTTCCATCTAACTAGTTCCTTACCTTTGTCAAGCTTATCTTTATGAGGACACTTGGTTGCATAGTGACCGACTCTTCCACAAGAAAAGCATTTAAAATGTAGCTTACCTCTGAATCTTCCAGAACCCCGTTGAAGGTTCTTGACAAAGTTTGATTCTTCCTCTCCTTCTGACAGATGTGCTCACTCATTATATTCTCCTTTTCCTGAGGCTTTGAATGCAGATTCTCTCATGTCTCATGGTCCCCCTTTTCTCATTCCGAAAGCACTTAGTATTCCATGCAGCTGTGACATGGTAATGCTCTGTAGATTATGCTTTTCTTCTATGGCAGAAACTTTTGATTCAAACTTAGGAGACAAAGATCTTAGAACCTTTTCAACCAAAGTAACTTCTTTTATCTCTTCACCCAAGTTTTTCATATGATTAACAATCACATCTATACGTAAGAAATAATTAGCCACACTTTCATCATTGTGCATTCTGATATTTTCATATTGAATTCTGAGAGTTTGTAGTTTTTCACGTTTTACCTGATCATCTCCTTCATAGCTCAGAATGATCTTGTCCCATATTTATTTTGCAATTTTTAGCTGCATAACCTTGATGAATTCTGATTGAGATAAACTCTCCAATAGAGTATTGACAGCCTTTGCATTTGTTTCATACTGCTTCTTACCACCCGTATCTATAGGAGTTGCTGATGGAAATGTGTATCCTATTTCCACGATATCCCAAACTTCTGTACCAAGAGATTGAAGATAGGATGTGATTCTTACCTTCCAATAGATGAAGTTGCTTCCATCAAAGATTGGTGGCCTGATGGATGCCTCCTTTTTGTAGTTGTTCATGATGATAGATCTTCCTTCAAGCAATCAATCTTCTTCTGAAGGACCTGATTTGATACCAATTGATGGAAATAATACTGAGGGGGGGTGAATCAGTATTATCAGGTCAATTATTTTCATTTTACAATCAGATTTGTATATGCTACTTAAGTTAAAAAAAACTGTGTATGTACGCAACTACAGTTAAGGAAACTATTGTATAACCAACAGACTTGTAATTTAAATTGTTCTTCAGTTGTTGATCATTAATATGTGCATCAAACCATATAAACAGTAACAAGGAATAGTAAAACAAAATAGGCAGTCACACATAAGAACAAAAGATATAAGGTGGAAAGCCAATGTGGGTGAAAACCACCTACTACAATTTGTCTCTAGCTTCATTTAATTACAAACTTTTGTTTACAATATTTCTATATTGGTGCAGTCTTACACCAGTACACAAGCTTCTACTGCAAAAGGCTACTACCTTCTCTCGTTCTCCAGCTTCTCCTGGAAGGGAGCTACAACCCCCTTAGCTCTTGTACTAGCTAAGGTACTAGTACGTAGGTGCTGACCTATAGAAGGCTACAACCTTGTCTTTTCTTCCAGGGACCACGTTTCATACATTTTCAGACTAAATCCATGAATAACATCAATGAAACATCAAGTATATCTACACCAACCAATCTTCTTTTTACAAACCAAAACTAGATCAAACAATCACTTCTCTGAATGCTGTAACCAGAATACAATAACAGTAACCAGACACCAATCCTGAACCCAAAACACTACAACAATAAACAGAAGTAGCTAGAACATACTTCATGAGATGTACGCTACTTCAATATTCATAACCTATGTGCATATGCTGATGTATTAAGGCCAACCTACATATACGCTATTTTGAATTACTTAACCAGTGTGCATACGTGCCTTTGATATGTCAAACCTGCGTATAGATCTATAAAAGATAATTTACCCTTTTCAATTATTCAGACATCAGTTATACCCAAATTATTAGATTTATAGATCAAGTCATGCGCCAAATATAACAGATCAAAATCACACAAAGATACTTCTCTTCAAGCCTTCAGATCTTGACCCGTCAATAGAACTTATCCATCTTCTAGGGTTCAAGTTTCTCCTTGATTCAGATCCAGCTATGCACCACACCCAATCACCAGTATTTCAGATATTTCTCTTCATTAGATATTAAATACTTGAGTGAATGCCTTTGCCTAATGATCTCCTTCCCCTTTTATAGTCTTAGGCCTTACTAAATACCATGGTCCAAAACCATAGAGAATCAATACCATGGACCCAATACCTAGGTTCAACATTTCGGACGAGATACCATGGTCCAAAATCATAGGTCAAAATACCAAGGACTAAATACCATGGACCAAAAAAATAAGTTTACCCACATGTATGCGCTTTTCCATGCATGAACGTGCGTGCATACGCATACGTGACTTTTGATCGGTAATATCGCGTGTATACCCGACTTTGTTAAAAGGAACCTACATATATCTCTTTTGCTTTCATTATGGGAGCTTGAACTGTGATCTTCCATCTGAGTGAGTTGCCATCAAGGACAACACCTGTGTCATAGAGCCAAACCTGTGTCAAAATGCCAACACATATGATGTGGAGGCGAGAGGTGACATGGAGGTGGGGGATATTATGGAGGAACATGGTTGGAAGAAATATGATTAAGTGGAAAAATAGGAGTGGAATATGATGAGGGATATGGCAGGTGGACATTGGCACGGGAGTAATAGGTGGAGGATACAGGGCAGTGAGTGGAAGTGGGGGATGACGTTACCAGGAAAGTGGTTTGCCACAAGGAGCGGATACCGCTTTCAGAGGGGGGTAGAGATAGATTGTGGTATTAGTGAAGGGGGATCCGAAATGTTGAGGATTGGACATGTAGTACTGGGAAAATACCTTTTTGTACCCCCCCCCGCATTAAATAGAATCATAGTGGGGGGGGGGGGGGGGGGGGTCTGAAAAGCTTCGAGGGTCGTCGAATGTGGGTGGAGTTTGAGATCCGTGGTGGTAATGTGCCCAAGGATTAGCACTAATGGTCCCCATCGAACTTTTGGGCAGAGCACTTTATGAATAAAATCAAAACTTAGGATAAGGATGCCATACCCATGATCTGAGACATATTACATTTCTTCTTTTCTCATAAACTAATACACATCAACCTAATTAGAGTGCATTTGAATGTGCAGACCCTTATTTTATTTTCATTTTTTAATCTACTCTTTGGAAATCATTTACACTATGAGATATTATTTAGAATTTGAAATTTCTGAGATAAAATACTCAATCACCTTGAGATCTTATAAATTATAGAAACCTAACAGTATCCTCTAGCCCATCCTTCAGTGTAATCCCAACAACAAAATCAAGGTGGAGTATAGGATACAAAGGATCAGAAACATTATAGAAAAAATGTTTCCAAGTCAACATCGAAGATATTTGGGCTTAGATATTCCTCTTCCATACCTTAGTGACACCTTCTATATTTTATAAATGTGAAGCTTGGAACATGTGCCTAAGTGAAATAGGATGGAACTACTTGAGATAGTACCCATTACTATTCTACCACAGTATATTAATGCAAGGAAAACTATCTCACACTTTTGGGCCATTTTCACTTCCATGATTTTCCATGTTATGACCATGCTGCACAGGATTTTTTGCATGGCAGACTCCAACTCAAGCCAAAACATATATCCTTATGATTATTCAATTCTCTATACAGATTGCTAGCCAAAGTATCATAAACGACTTGCCTGTTATACCTTCCTCTTTACTCCATTACTTGAACATTGATATTGAATTTCTTATGCATAAAATATTTGTTTACAATACAAGGTGATAGATATATTTTCCTAGTCCTTCATGAGATGCTTCACCTTTGACCATAGGCTCTAAGAGATGGATCTTTTCACATTGCTAATTCTAGGTTCACTACCTATTATTTCTACATTCTAAATGAAGAATCATTATGAGAAGATCTACCAGATTTATTAGGTAGTTGGACATTATAAAGCTCATCACCTACTTCCTTTCAGCATTTGATGATAGGAGAGATTAGGGTTAATGACATTGTTGGTCTAGGGCTTCCTTCTTATTACCCTATAGACCCTTTCCCAGTTTTATATTTTGGGTTTCTTGGGGTTTTATTCTCCCCCTCTTCTTGTGGTCTTCATATATTAAATTCTTTTTCATTTCTTCTTAACAGTAATGAAAAAAATGTATTTCTAATGAAAAATTCAAAAATCGAATGCAATGGACAAATGGACATGTTCACTACAAATCTTGAATTTGTAGTGAACACATTCAAATGGTCATACGTTTGAATGACTTACTTAACGCAGTTGAATCCCAAAATGATATCTATTGTAGTGAACAATTTAGGACAGACCCTGATGAGGAAGAGAAAAAAAATTATTGGATCCATATACAAAATATCAGCTCATTGGAATAGCCCTCCAACTCTGGTTTGTGATATACGCTTCCCAGAAAATGCATGCATAGGTTCACCTTTGATATCAGCTTTGTGGTTCCAAGAAAAAAATTCCGAGAGGTAGTACGATACCTAGAATATGTCTCCAACAATGATGAGTGCACAAGAGTATTATTCCAGTGATCAAAATGTAGGTTTTAACCCCGTACATAAATTACCTGCATACAAATTCTAAAACAAAAAATAAACAATGGCAAGAGCATAGAACATAAAACCAATATACACAAAGATTTTCCCCTGAATCCCAAAACTGGGACTACTAGTTTGATTTTTCATTATGTTCCTTTCAATGTTACAATACATATATATACATGCCAAAGCATCCATAAACGTCACTCCATTAACCCTGGATTAGAACATAACCATAGTTCCCTTGACCAGATCTACAAAATACCATTGACAAAAAAACATCATGCCCAAAACCATGTGCAAAATCCATGCACAAAACATAGGTAGGTCTGCCCACCTAATATATGGTAGTCGCGGAAATAATATAACACAACCCAACACAAAACTAGGGTACCATGAGATTTAATAACAAAAAGTCCTTATTTGAATGCAAAAGCGCCCCTTATTGAGTATTTTCTTTATCAAGAAAAAATCAAGGCCACTCTTGCAACCATATATCTCTTTGCAAATAATATTATAAATAATTAACCAGAATGATCTTTTCGTCCACTATAATATCTTATATGGATCTGGAACATCCAAGTAATTACCATAGTAGTAACTACTTACCAGGGTCTCCATGTGCAGTTACCTTCAAACAAAATCAATTACCTTAGAAATTTTTTATGTTGCTCCAATCTACAAATTTCTAGAAAAGATTGGTGAGATCGAGAAATAATGAAGATGATTGTTTCCAACAAAATAGATGCATTAAAATAATATCCTCCAATGCTCTTCCAGTAAATAAATATCGGTCTTCCTCTTTCATGAACACCTAGTTGTATTTTGAGGAACCATCTAGAATACATAACATACCAAATCCTATAAGATTTTGCAATAGATATTCCATGTTGGGAAGTAATACCAAGCATGAAGAAGACCCTCAAGCAACTAAATAAGGGTTAATCAATGTCACCATGTTACCATCTTCACACACTTTTGGCCACATATCACCTGTCACAATGGGTGAATCCCTCAGAAATCCTAATCTTTTAGTATGGCAAGCACAAGGAGTGATGATAAGTGTTAGGGAATATCTGATTTATGATATTATGTTTGAATAATTTTAGATTTGTAACAACAGAAGGAAAGTTGATTTTATAGATTCTTAGGGGTAGTAGAAAGGGATTTTACTGCCCAAAATGATTTTAGTTATATGGAGTTTATAAGGCATCAATTATGAGCTTCTTTCTAATAATATTAGGAGTGAATATAATTGGAATTAACAACCTACAGTAGTGTTATTTTGTTGTCTACTAATATAGATATTTCTTGCAAAAATCGGAATTAAGGAGAAATTTCAAACATGCATGACAATGTACTTACTATTTATTGATAGATATGTAAATTTGTAGCAAATTTTATTTAAGAAGGGAGTTGCAAAGAAAACATCTCCAGCAACAAACATAGGCATCAAAGGGTAATAAAACACAATATAGTTCTTCTAAATAAATGAACAATGTTACACATAATTTGACCCTTCATAACATATTTGATTCAAGAATTTTCCAACACTAATCTTAGAAAATCGAGTCCAAACACATATGCCAAAAGCTTGATTCAATTCCACCAAATATATATTGTAAAGTAGGTACTTGTGCCACCCACAACACATCAAAAAAGGGTTCTATTTCTGAGGAAAACTAACCAAGAAATTAGTCCAACTCCATGAATATGCACTAGAAGAAAATGGCCAATCTCTCCAAAATGGACATGATCACAGGGACGAATAATAATACTGAGTATATGCCACTACAACTATAGTGTTGGCTTGATGGGCCCTGACCTAGGCTCAACGTTAGTCAACCAAGAAAATACCTACACTCTTGGCCCTTTTGGCATCAATCCACGGAGCGCAGACTAAAGTCTCACCCGATGCGGTATGGGGGGATCTGGGAGCCAAGTTTCCACACCCTGAGATGGTCGTGATGTCATTTTATACCCTAACCCTTCCTTCATGCAGATCTATAAGACTTTTAGGGCTTATCAAAGTACTTCTCTTATTCAGCTTTGAAACCTTCACAAAAATCTCCAATCATCCTTCACAGACCCCAAATAGTCAATTCATATGCTTAAGTGCCTCTGTAATTATCCTTGCTTCTATGTCTACCTAGATTAGCTTAAGTATTGGTTAACTTTAACATGAATTATGATTATCTTCACGTAAACAGATATTCTTACTTACATTCATACGAAAATGTAAAATACATAGAATCATGCATCAACATCGCATTAAATCATAAATCAAGTACTCACCATAACATAATCGCAAATATTCATAACATAAGTAAAATAGCTCATACATAGATTTCTCCAGAATAATTCTCTTTATTAATGTCTCAGATCTCCAACACAGACTCTAACTTCCATGTGGACATAGTTGCAGGGGTTGGCACCCTCAGCTGCAGACTTCTACCCTAGGCCTCTGCACACTCAGTTTCAGTGCCTCTACCTACGCTAAGACCCTTCACTCTTAGCTCTCCCAGACCCAAAGACTTACTTAGAACTCTACTTATCGCTTCCATTAGATTCTTCTAAGACTCCCTTTTTATACATTCCCATGGCCGACGGACCAAGGGCAGATCTCATCAAGCCGACATAGACTATTTAAAATAAGGGCAGAAACCCTTTTTAACTGTTTACATCTTTGCATTCTGTGACCACAAAATGTGGAGACTTTACATTCTTTATACAAAACTTGGGCCTTTAGCCCCAAAACATGGCTTTTGACCCCAAAATTGACCCCAGGGGACCCATTCCCAACAGGCTAGTGAGCACTAGTATTGCAGCAACAATGCTGCAACTCCTAGGGCTTCATACTTTACTTTTATCAACCCGCTAGTTCGTAGCAAACTTGGAAGTGACGATGTTGTATGCACAAGTACTAGCTCTTACTGCAGGCTGTCACTTGGTAAGCTGATGCAAGATCACTAGGAGATCAAGCCAACTTCTATGAGTTTCCAGAGGAAGCGTTTACCTATGATGAAAGAAAGTTAACTCTACAGAGACTCTTCTACTTGTATAAAGAGAAAGAAGACTAGAGTGTAAAGCAAACCCTAGCAAACCCTAATTTTTCCAACTAACCCTACTTTTGCATAAAAGAGATGAAACTGATGAAATGAGTGCCATTGAATATTGAGAAATTAAATTCCATATATTCAAGATATTTCTAGAATGAAATGAGAAAAAAAACATCTTTTTGGGTTTTTGAGTGTTTTATGTGAAATTGATATGCTTGTAATTTATCTATTTGTGGTTGTGGTAGAGATTTGGTGGCGATGGGAGGTGACCTTGGGGTTTGCAAAGGTTTAGGAAGGTGTGGGGGAGTCCTAAGAATCCATTGGTAACCTTCTAGAGACATCCTCTACAATCGAACTTCAAAAGGTCACTTTCAGGAAATTCTACAGGAGGTTGTGGGGGATCTACAGGAGGATGCTGAGAGCTGTTTTTAGAGGTTTTAAAGGTGGAAAATGGGTGGGAAAGGGTAGTTGAAGATTAGAGGGATGTTTCAAGGTGTTTGAAGCTCATCAAGGATGATTAGGAAAGAAGATGATGGTTGGATTTGTTCAAGAGACAAGAGGAAAGTTTATGAGAGAAATGCAGAAATTAGGGCAGATTCGTGAAGGGTTGTGAATGAATTGTGAAACCTGTGAGAAAAGAGATGATGATGAGAGAAATTAGGACCTGTGAGCATAGGTGTGTTGTAAGCGAGCTGCAAGTCAAAATACTGAAATTGAGCAAGAAGAGAACTAACCGTACCAAAAGAACAAAACCATCTCTTATGTTAATCTAAACTTTGACCTAGAAGAATAAAGTGTTGAAAAGTGCTATATGAACAGGAAAGCATAGAAAGAGATTTATTATAGAAACTGAAATGAGTATGGGAAAATGGATCTGAATCAAACCTTAATCTCTGAATCAAACTATAACACTGGAAATTGCATGGGAAAAGCAAAACTGTGTTTTTATGGAAGCCAACAAATATTGACCTTAATTCATGGTCCCCAAAGGAGGAAAGGAGGTTAGGCTTTGTTGGTAGCCTTTTTGTATCTTTCTCTTACCACTATTTAACCTACTTCAGCAACTGAAATGGAAATAACTATGTAAACCACCAAAAGCAACCTATTCTACTATGGAAAAATGAATCTATCTAACAGAAATTAATTCATGAACTGAAGAAAAAACATATAAGTACAAAGAAAGAGGTGTTGGGAAACTTGGGTTAGGCCCTAACCCAAGAGCTTCAGCCCTATGAAAGAAATTAGTGCTGGCTCAGAAAATATTTCATCTCCATTATCAAAATAAAAGTCACATTACATAAACTGTTCACAAGAGTAAGCTCGAAAATGAGCTGAGCAAAAACTGCAACAAAATTTCGAGGGTTCTGACTAACATCCAACTAAACTACTAAGCACCTAAGCCCTCCTATTTATACAACTTCAACCTCCAATAGCTCTCCTAAAATCAAGGAGGTTTAGCTCCAAAGACTAGAGATAGACATCAGTTCTTCTTCACTTGTTCGGCTGCCCCTTTGATGCATCAATGTGGTTGTGTGTGCTCTGAGTTTTCTGAAGGAGGATTCGAGGTAGGGAGTCATAAATGAGGGAGACACCCTCCTACAAATCCTATCCCTTTTTTTCCTCGACTATTGGCTACCAAATGCTCATTGACTTTGTCCCAAAATTGGCCAAAAATCTGCATAAGGCACACATTAGACTTCATGGCATAATGACTAACCCAATTCACTCTATTCGCATAAATATAATCGAAAACATGCAATAAGCTAATGAGAATGGTTGATTAAGCTGAGTTAAGAGGCAAAATGAGCCCATATAATTACCCATTTATGGGGCTCATCACAGGCCCCCAAAACAAATCTAGTGACTCGCCTCGAGTCACTCTGCCGGTGAGGAGATCTTGTCACGAAGACATCCAAGTTCCACCTATATGACTGCAACCTTGGAAGTACTCTGTGTTGCCACCTACTTAACCTACTTGACCAGCTACTCTGTCACTAGCTCTGCTCTGTCTACCTGTATTTTTTGTTGTGTCACCTGTAGACTGTCCAATTTCCCTTCAATGGTGGCCATGAGCACATACGCTTCATCTAGCCAAGGCTTCAATCGAGCCTTCAGTACTTCCTCCATGTGTTGTGCTACATCCAACTATTCTTTAAGTGACTTTGCTTCCTGAAGCTTTGCTAACATTTATGCAATGGCAAGGGTGCGCGTCGTCACTTTAACCTCATCATATCTCTACTACAGCTCTCATGCCTCTACCTCTAGCCTCTGCACATTTGGATCCTCCTATAGGCTAGTGACTACTTCAAGCGACTCCTCGAAGAGCGCAGTGAAATCCTTCAATGCAGCATCTACGGCTGCTACTACATCTTTGACAGCGGTCGTGCGTTGCTCTTTAACCTCTGGTGGAGTTGAAGGTTGGGCCTTGAACTCGAGCTCTATAATTTTAAGGTTCAGTTCAAACTAAATCTTAGCCAGCTCTGTTCTTGCTTCTCGATCTCTAGCAACGAGCTTCCGAATTCTCACATCCACTGGTGCATCTTCAGGAAAATCTAGTTCTCAAATAGTCTTGCATGCCTTAGCCACCACCTTGGTCATGTGCTCATTATTTTCCTTGATGGCCTTAAGAAGACCAATGGAATAATTCTTCTGTATAGCCATCTAAGTGGTGTTCACCTTCTGCTCACTGATAACTTTTGGGGCACACTGTTCCCGAGCCCAAAGTTTTGTGATCATATTATCTTGCAAGGTGTTAAGGGCTTCACTTGGATGCGCAGCCAAATTTAGCCCAACCCTCTTGAGGGCGCTGATAGTGGCCCTATTAGCTTCTACTTCTGTAGTCAATGCTCCATCTGGCAGCGCTATCGACAGGGGATCCAGTGTGTGCACCATTTCTGCTACCCCTAAAGTTCTAGTCACCAAACTAGTTGATGCCACACTGCTTCACCCCACATTGGTATGTACCTGTGATGCCTAGATCTTCAACTCACTGTTGGGCAGTGGATCCCCCGCGTAATGGTTTTGGGGCTTAAAGTCTAGATTTTGGGTAAAAGTATGGCAAAAGGTTCCGCGAAGTGCGTGAAGCGTGAATTGTAATGGGTCAAGTCAAAGGGTTGTCCGCCCAAAAATAATGTAAGAAAATAGAAAGTGAGTCGGCTTGCTGTATAAATAAAGCAAGGCTCTATGGTTAGAAGTGAGTTTTTGGTTTTGATCTTGAATGTTATGGGTTTATGAAGGCAATATTCTCTACGTCTATAAGTCGAAATCGAGGATGTTAGTATATAGATAGAGGCTCTGCAGCTGTGTGCATAGAGGCCTGGTAGAGTCTGCAACTATGTGCACGGACCCCTGCGACTGAGTGTACAGGGATCTGGTTATACTGAACATGAGATAAATAAAGATAAGGATTTTAGAATCATTGTGTGTTTTATCGCGAATCTATCTATTCACTTATGTTCTTAATTTATGCATATTTATGGTTGCGGCATTGGTTATTACTGTTAAATGTTTACTTAAAGGCCCTAAGAATTTTATCGGATCTATAATAATCGCTTGTAATAAAAGGAATCTAGGAAGTTCCCATCGCGAATCTATGCAAAGGACAGACAACCGCACAGAGCAGCGCAAAGGCACAGATCATTTGTAGGTTTTAACCCCATAAAGAAATTACCTGCATATGAATTCTAAATCACGTGAAAAATTAAAAATGCGAGAGCATAACACATAAAACACATATACACAGAGATTTCCCACTGGATCCCAAAACCGAGACTACCAGCTTGATTTTTCATTATGTCCTTTCAATGTTACACTACTATTTATACATGCCGAAGCATCAATACCATGGCCCAAAAACCATCGGTCCAAAACCATGGACCGAAAACCATCGCTGTCCAAAAAACATGTGCGAAAATCATGCACAAAACCATAGGTGGGTCCGCCCAACCTAACATAGGGTCCAAAACCAAAATTTTCCAGGGCGCTGCCTCCGACCCCATAAAGTGGGGTTACGGGTACCATTCAAACCCCCTGTTAACTATGTGGAAAGAATATAAAACAACCCAACAATTCCCACTTGTTGTTTTCCTTCCACAGGGGGCCATAGGAGAGCTTAGTCATTTTTCCAACCCTGAAACACCCATTGTTTCTCTACACCAAGAGAGCTTCTTAGAGCTAACAAATTTTGTCAATGCATCTGCAGTATTCTTCAAAGTGTCCACCTTTACCAGCAACACCTTTTTTTCTTCTATCATATCCCTCACAAAGTGATACTAAACATCAATGTGCTTTGTCTTTGAATGATAAGCAGGGTTCTTTGCCAAGAAAATTGCACTTTGGCTGTCACAGTCTATCTTTTAGCTCCCTGACTAACCCCATACTTGAACACAATTTCTGCAACCAAACTGCTTCCTTGCTTTCATGAGTGGCTGCCATGTATTCTGCCTCTGTAGTTGATAGTGCCACTACAGATTGTTTCTTACTCATCCAACTGACTGCACCTCCAAATAGGTTAAACACATACCCACTTGTAGATCTTCTCTGATCAGATCTCCAGCCCAGTCTGCATCAACAAAGCCATGACTATCCAACACTTTGTCCAATCCTGGTCTTCCTTGGTAGCACAAACCATAATCACTAGTGCCACGCAAATACCTGAAAAACCCGCTTCACTGCTGTCCAGTGCTCCTTCCCTGGTTTTGACATAAACCTGCTCAATACTCCCATTGCATGTGTAATGTCTGGTCTAGTACAGACCATTGCATACATCAAGCTACCGACTGCACTTGCATATGGAACATGGGACATGTCCTCTTCCTCTTCTTGTGTCTTGGACACTGTTGAACAGATAACCTCATGCCTACAGGAATAGGAACCTTCACCGGTTTACTATCCTGCATATTAAACCTCTGCAGTATTGTCTTGACATACTTCATCTGGTTTAACCAGAGCTTCCTCTTTGCCCGATCTCTTTTAATTCCATGCCCAAAATATAGTTTGCGGCACCGAGATCTTTCATGTCGAATTTGGAGGACAATTGGGTCTTCAAATCCTGGATAATTTCTTTGTCATTTCCAACCAACAACATATCATCCACATACAAGACCAGATAAATAACACGGTCACCAATTAATTTAAAATACACACAATGATCTGCTTTGCTTCTGGTGAAGCCAAGTCCCCGTATAAATGTATCAAATTTCTGATACCACATCCTTGGTGACTGTTTTAACCCATACAGAGACTTCTTTAACTTGCATACCAGTTCTTTCTTACCCTTCACCGCAAAGCCTTCAGGTTGCTTCATGTAGATTTCCTCTTCCAAATCCCCGTGAAGAAATGTTGTCTTCACATCCATCTGTTCTACCTCAAAATCAAAAGCAGTAGCAACAAATAAAAGTAATCTAATAGAAGTTACCTTGGCAATAGGAGAAAAAATATCA